>AYEL01067629.1:0-58964 GCA_000484575.1 Olivierus martensii
AATTTAATCAATTAAACATGTTAACTACACAAATGCATTGTCCAAATTTCATTACTCTACAATAATTTTTTCTTGGTGTTGGGATTTTTTTTTCCGTCAGTGTATATATATATATATACAGGTAGTTCTTGATTTACGATGGTGTTCCATTCCAGTGTCTCCATTGTAAGTTGATTCTGACGAAAATCAAGGACTTTTCAATTCTTGATTTGTTTTCTATTTTAATATTTTCATAAATTAGGTTTTTATTTAATTTAAAATGGTTAAACTTAAAACTTTCCTCATATGTTTTTACATTGGATTTTTTAACAGTAGTATTATTTCTCTTACTGGACATGACAGAGTTATGACAAGATACAACAATAAGGCTTTGCTTGCCAACTAATGATGATGATGCAATGCATATATAAATAAAAAGCACTTAATGCAGCTGAGATAAATATATAAACTTTAATAAATTTAATTTTATAATGATATTGTCGGATTTGAACTGATTGTGATTAAAAAAAATTAACAACTGACCTAACGAATCACTTGATGCGATGACGAGCTGTTATAGAACTATATTTTGTCCGAAGTTCACATAATCAGGAGTCAGTAACCAAAGTCTGCGTCATTAACCAAGACATTTTTTTCTTGTAGCCACTTGTCGTTAACCAAGTACGTCGTTATCCGAGGCCGTCGTTAACTAAGGTACCATTGTATATTAATTCTAACGATATTTATTAAGCAAAACAGTTAGTAAACAATGTATAATATGGTAACTGTGGGACAAACGGACACGCTAGTGATATATTTTAAAATATTTCGAATATACTTTGATTAAAACAGATTATAATATTTATTATTATATTCGGTAATGTGTAAGCTAACATTTACTTATATCAGTAGCGCTAAAATTTTGTAATAATTGATTTTAGCAAAGAATGCGTGCTGTCCGTTTGCCCTATAGTGTAGGGCAAACGGACAGCAGTGTAGGGGAAAATTGTCATCCTCTTTTTTTAATCACTAGAATCATTGAGAAAATAGTGGCAAACAAAATATGGATCATTTCCATTTTGATGACTATGCATGATGTCTTTTCAAATAATAGAGGTTTTGTATATAATTTACACTATATTTATATAACACTCTGTATGCTTGGCAAATGTTTTCTTTATCGAAGTTTAAAGAAGTTACAAAAGAAATTTTTGCTACTTGGGTGTCTTACCCGCTGGTGGCATCAAGTTTGTTTACTTCAACTTTCTCTATCTTAAAAAATGTTGTTGTTTTGACCAAACTTGGGAATCTGTACATTCTCCTTCTTAATGTGTTATTTAGAATAATATATATTTTAGCTGCAATTATTAATAGCATTCCGTCAATTTTAAAAGCTTTCATGGCGAATATAACGTTTTTTTTCGGCTAATTATCGTCGATTTGAATTTCTTTCACTATTACGAATCTTGTCTGTAAAAGTGTAGATAATGTATATAGATAATGCGAGTAAATAATATGCTATACAGGCAAAAAAATGCAATCTATTAATATAAATATAAGTTTTCTATAAATAACATTTGATAAAATACACATTTTAAGCTTTAAATGGCAAAAAAAAACACCTGTCCTTTTCCCTCCACGGAGATGTGTCCGTTTGCCCCATCATCAGTTTTGCGTTTTAAAGTTATAAAACTAAAAAATAAATGGCAGCAGCACATTAGTGAACATTTTTAACGATGGGGAATGGCTTTTAAATTAGTAAGATAACAAGCGTAACATTTTTGAAACTACGATTAAATATAAAACCTTTATTTACTAAAACAAAAATATTACTTCGTGGCGAATTTAAATGAAAATCTCGTCTTGCCTGATAAAGTTTTTAACTTAATTACAAGTTACTTTAACATTTCAATGGATTCGTTTGGCGAAAAATATGCACAGTTGCCAATTTTAATAACCAAAATATTAAGGCGGAGTGGGGTAAGGGCGTAAATTGGGGGAAATGCATTATCGGGATATTTTTATTAAAAGTGAACATTTTTAACGATGGGGAATGGCTTTTAAATTAGTAAGATAACAAGCGTAACATTTTTGAAACTACGATTAAATATAAAACCTTTATTTACTAAAACAAAAATATTACTTCGTGGCGAATTTAAATGAAAATCTCGTCTTGCCTGATAAAGTTTTTAACTTAATTACAAGTTACTTTAACATTTCAATGGATTCGTTTGGCGAAAAAACAGCTAAACCGCTGTCGTAGTAGTTAAGGTACTTGCATCCGGAACTGAAGGTTGTGAGTTTGAGTCTAGTTTACGTATTGTATTTTTTCAAGTGAATAAATTAAAATATTATTAGCAATAAAACTTCAGATAAAATCGTTTTTTTTTTGGTCATATTTACGTATGGGATAGCAACAATTCGACGAGTTGCTACTACCCCATAAGTAAAGAGGCTTCGAGCGCAAATGGATATATTAGATATCACCCGACGCATAGTGATTTACGACAATTAGAAAGCGCGAGAGAAAAAGCGAGTAAGAGTCCGAACAATAATTGAAAAGTGATTTTGCCAAACGTAACTATGATAAAAAAAAAAAAACTTACTTTTACCTTGAAGTTTTATTGTTGTTAATACACATTTTACCTTGAAGTTTTGTTGTTAATAATATTTTAATTTATTCCCTTGAAAAAACAAGGTACGCAAGCGAGAGTCGAACTTACAACGTTCAGCTCTGGAGGGGACACCTTAGCCACTACGCTTCCGCTTTGGTCGAAATATCCAGGTTTTTAGGTATATAAGCGGTGCGGTCCGGCTTTATGATATTTGACCTCGAATTTTTTTAATAACGAAGGAGAGGGGACACCTTAGCCACTACGCCGCCGCTTTGGTCGAAATATCCAGTTTTTTAGGTATATAAGCGGTGCGGTCCGGCTTTATATTTGACCTCGATTTTTTTTAATAACGAAGGCATAATGACCTAAACTTACACAGGGTTTTTTTCGATGGCCCATAACCTGTGTTAAAGCCTATCGAAATCGGTGGGACAGAGTTTTCCTCTGACATTTCAAGAGTTCAATGCTCGTTTCTTTAACAAGAAATAACTCTAAAATGAAACAATCTATCTTAATTCAGTAAAAAGCATTTTATAGTAGATTTGTTCCTAATTCTGCTCGTGCCAATTAAGATGCTTAAATAAACATCAAAACTTTTTTAACTTGCACATACACTCTTATCCCGTTTCGGGTTAAGTGCGTGATAGCTGACACTTTGTAAGATTTTGTCGCAAATATAGAATTTTCAAAAATGATTTAAACGGTATTAGCTGTGGAATGCCATTGAATTTTCAAAAATGATTTAAATGGTATTAGCTGTGGAATGCCATTGCTAACGACCCTGTCAAATATCTGTACGATAGGTTGAAATACCTTCGTTTAAAGTCCAACTTTGTAAAAACCGCTGTGCACTTACTCTGCCTTACTAATTTCCTTAGATGATTAATAGATAACATACAAAAATATCATTTTACCATATAATTCATTTATTATAGCATTTGATATTCAATGGCATTTTGTAAATTCAATTTTAACTTTGATTTAAGTACTGTAGTATATTAATACGCGTTGACATCATCCATTATTACAGCATCATGATGTCACGCAACAATTGTTTACAGCCACTTTTACCGTTTTTCTTTATTTTATTATTATGTTTATTTTAATTAATTTATTTATTTTTTACACATTGTCTTGCCCTGTTATAACCCATACAATCAATCATGTATCAATTATTTTGTGACATCGTCCATTTGTTACGTCGCGATGATGATATCTGGAATTCGAACGAAATTCTGAAGGATTTAAATACGTATTTTTGTTGCCACCAAAACATTCTCTGGAACGATTTTGACTCCAGGCTAGTCTATATCACTTGAGGAGTTACAGGAAGTCCCCATGAAAAATTTAATTCCTATAGGTCAAATGGTGTAAGTGACTATGCGGAACAGACAGACAACAGACAAAATATTACATTTGTATGCAAATCGTATTTGAAATTATAATATAACCGACAAAAATTTTAATTTTATTATAGCATGAATTATACTTAATTATTATTTACAGTATCGAATTACAGAAAACTAAAATAATTTAATACTTATATGGTATTTTAATTTTGTTTATTTTTCTAGAAGCATATTTAAAATACAAGTTTAATTATACAGTATAGTAATTTATATAAATCTAATTTAAATTTTAATTAATTAGTATATACAATAATTAATTTAATTAAAAATAGCGTAAGTGACTATGCGGAACAGACAGACAACAGACAAAGTATTACATTTGTATGCAAATCGTATTTGAAATGATAATATAACCGACAAAAATTTTAATTTTATTATAGCATGAATTATACTTAATTATTATTATTTAGACCCTTTACAGCTAAACCGCTGTCATAGTAGTTAAGGCACTTGCATCCGGAACTGAAGGTTGTGAGTTTGAGTCTCGTTTACGTATTGTATTTTTTTCAAGTGAATAAATTAAAATATTATTAGCAATAAAACTTCAGATAAAATCAAACTGTATATATAAAATTAATTATCGTTTTTAATTAATTTAATTATTAGATCAAATAATTCATCTTTTCTGATAATCGACATAAATTTTGCACATTATCTTGAAATATTGCTAGATAGAATTCATTATAGAAATATTAAACGTTTAATAGGATCAAATTTATCTTACTGATAAAATAAGTATTAACTACGCTCATTCTGATCGTAGTAAAATCATTTTTGTATTGATTTATTATAAATAAATTCTTGAGGAATGAAAATTTTGAACATAAAAGTCGTACAAATAAAATTTCGCTTTTGATAAATGTTAAAATTTCGTACATTATATATATACACATAAGTAAAGCACTTATATAAGCTTAATATATAAAACTTGATATCTATTTATCTTTATTAATAAAAATAGCCGCATATTTTTATAATTTTTGCTTTGAAGTAGCGAAATCATGTTAAATTCATTATTGTTTTAATGCATCGAAATTTTCATATATTCTATTAAAATTGAATTAAATTCCGTATTTATTAATTCTGTACTATTTAGAAAAATTCGAAACGTTACTTACCCAAACGAATAGTTTCTCTTTGTATTAATTAACGTTTAAATATTAGTTACAGCTTGTCGAGATATTTAATATAACTTAATTGAATTCCCTGATACTTATCAATCCCCAGAAACACTTATGTAAATTGTACTTATTCAAAATATTGTTTAATAAATAAATTACAAAATGAATTTTTCCCTAAGCCATTCAAGAATTTTATTGGTTAACTGATATCTATCTTTGAATTCGTAGAAGTTGAAAAATTTAGTACAGAGAGAGTTCAAGGTTCCCGATTGCTAAATCTTAATCTATACTATTGCGAATAAATATTTATTTCAATGCAAACTTTAAAAATGAAATAAATCGTTAAAATACAACCATTATTTTTTATCAATACCATATAATTTCTCACACAGAACTTTAATAAAGATAGGATTCGATGATTTAATGATTACTGAATTTCAGTTACTTATACACAGTTGAACAAATTGACATTTAGCTTAAATTTTCACAATTTACGTTTAATAATCGTTAATAATTTCTAAATTGCCTTTGATCAGTTAAAGTTCTCTTATTATTCTCAAACTTCGTTTCTAGATTAAAAAAACAACTTCAGAATGCGTAATGAATGGCTATAGTATTTGTTATAAATGTTTATACCAGTGGTCTCAAACTAGCGGCCCGCCTGGGAAGATGTTTTATCTATTTATTTAAATACATGTTACAGTCGGTAAATTATTACAAGTTAACGTTAATAAAGCTGTTTTATAATCTCATTAATTATATAATGTTATTTCGATATCTTTGTAAGAAAAAATGAAAGTATCAGATAATTACAAATAAATATTTTCCTTTCATCGTAATTTTGTATAAAAATATTCGGTCCTTCATTTCCTTTCGAATTGCATATTCGGCCCGCAATGCAATTTGAGTTTGAAACCATTGGTTTATACAACTATACCAACAGGATGAAGAAAAACTTCGTTCGTAAAATTTTGTGTACTTATAGAGAACCTCGAAACAAGTCGAAAATGTTTAATGAACGAATGGTCTAAATAGCACCGTTTTTGAGTTATAACCCTTTAAAGCAAAGCTAGCCAATCACCATCGAGTACACAAAGCATCATGCTTTGTGTACTCGATAAAGAAATGTGTTTCATTTCTTTTCTTTACTAGTGGGATAATTGATGTTATTAGGTTGTAAATAACACTATTTTAATAAAACCTATTACAACGCGGCGCGAATTTTAAAAAATAAAAAAATTACATAAAAATCTCAATATTTTAAGGAATTTTACCATTTTATGTTGGGCCGCATTCTTTATAGCGCTGGGCCGCGGGTTGGACAGCCCTGGCATATAGCGTGCGATGGGTGCGATGTAAAAATGCAACGCTTCGCGAATGCTTCTACCATGGAATTACCCTACAGCAAAAAAATGGACAACAAAAATAGACAGTCATTTAATATATCGAGGATTACATTCCTCACCCAGTTTTTACTCATGGCCAATTTTTTTCTACATATTTTACGCCCCCTTCCAATCAGGGAGATTACTAAGGGGCAGGTCCAGTTCCAACTACGGGCTGCACCCACACTCGTGGAGGGGGGCTGAATGGTGAAGGACGAAGATCGCTGGGCCGGGCCCAGCACTCCGAAAAACTTTTCAGGAGTTACCAGACCCGAGAGAGAACACAGGTCCTCCTGCATGGCACTCCGACTCACAACCAATTATATGTTGCCTTCTCTAGGGTAAAAAGTTTTAAATGTGTCAAAGTTTTTGAAAAAAACTCAAACACGAAATCCCGTATATAAATAGGATTAATTGTAGCAAATTTTTATTAAAATATCTAAAATGTTTATAACCGTAAAAATTTGCGGGTTTTATCTAGTTTATTAAAAAATAATAATAAACAAAGATCACAATTCTCATATTATCATTATTCAATGAAATATTACAAGATTATACAACGAGTTAAAAATTTTGATTATGTTTTCTTTTTAGGAAAGCGAAATCAAAAATTCTGCAAAAAATTTCCACTGCCTGCAATTAAAAGTTAATGAAACAGAAAAAAATTCAGCATTCAATAATTTTATAAGCATAAAATATAAAAAAGTACGGTATTGAAAATCACCATCTCTGGGTGGGTTCATAAAATGTTTCGAGGAATCTCCACTGGAGAAGCCAAAGATTGTCGTTATTACTCGTAGAGATCGCGAGATAACGTTATTTGTTAAACTGCTGGGGATCCAGATGTTCAACAAATCATGTTGTCTCGAAGATGTGACATCATTTTGTGTTTTTCCAGAGGATATTTCTCGGAGCATTTTCTGAACTCACACTCTTTATTGAATAATGATCTCCGACATTGCGATTCATCAACGTATTGAATATCACAATGGAGAATATTGTGTAACTTACTTATAATCTACTAGCAAAGAATGCCCAGACATAGTTTCAAGATATACACTAGGAACCAGTTAGTTTGATTTTTTGCACGTTGATTTCTTCTACAGTTCCAGTCGTTCAGTGTTTTTTAATGCAACTCTCATAATTTACAGAATTTCAGAACTTATCAGAGGTAACGCAGTAGCGCTACCTCTAATATACTTGACACATTCATTTAACATTATGGGGTGCTGACGGTAGTGTTTCTCAGGAACTACTGGGCCGATTTACTTGAACTTTTTTAAAATGACCATTGGGGTGAGTGTAGGATGTTGAAAAAATTTGGTTTCACAAAACCACATAGAGCTTCGCAAAGGGCCAAAACCACGAAATTTTCATAAACGGCGCATTCGGAACTTAATAAATCGGTCAATATTACTTGGATTTTGCTGAATATAGATAGCACCATTCGATTCGTCTTAGTCAGGCGAACAATCTGATTGTATAATGCATTGACCTAAATCATACTGTAAGTGTACCATTTTTATAAACCTATTTTGGTGATTTTTGGACTTAATATTGCTCCGATTTCGACGGTAATATTAATAACCGATTCGCATTAATAAGCTGAACAATTTGGTGTATAACACGTCGAGATATGTCGTACTGTAAGTGTACTGTAATGGAAAATAGATATCGAATTTTCACATGTTAGATAACCTATACAAACTACAATTTTTGCGTAAAATTGCTGAAATTTTCTGACATTGTTCTGCGACTGAAAATCTCGGTATATTCCCCAGCTGAGCAAGTAAAACGTTATAGAGTTAATAAGCAGCAAGGGGTTTAGTTCTGTAAGATGCTGCGGAATATACTTTTTTTTGGTGAAGAGATTTTTTCCAAGTTCAGAGATTAAAATATATTCAGCTTTAAAACTGATTTTAAGTCTTGTATGTTTCGTAATGATGCTTGTACACTTCTTTTCAACATTTGATACCTCAAGTATATTCATCTTTTTCTGTCTCTTCAGGGCATTTTCTAATAAACTAGTGAGTCTATATATCTTTCTGCTCTTCGACTCGAAAAAGATTTAAGCCGGGTTCTCACTTGGGGTGAAGTCTGCAGCAAACGCAGAAAAGAGCTCGTTTTTATAGCGACGGAACTTGACCTTGAGGACACTTGTTAGAAACGCAGACATTGCTAGCTCCCAATGTCGCGCTTCTCTACAACGACTATCTGAACAGACTAGCCAATCAGAGAAGTGCTTAGTACTAAACGAATAATATAATGGCTGTGAGTGGTGGTTAACGTATTCCTGTTCTTACTGACTATTGGCTGATGTCGGCAGTTGTTTACTACAAACTCTTAATTGAACCATTGAATGGGAACGAATACTGGGCATATCGTCATTTGCGACTCATCACCCTCGGCGGCGCAACTCAAATGGGAATCCACCTTTAATTCGAGAAATATTGAAATTCGTAATGCTGTGATATTGTGCAGTATACCTACCGAAAAAGTGATCATTTTGCCGTTCATCACTGTATTGTCCCCAAGAATTTTTTTAATTGAAAAATTATTTAATGCATTGATTTCGATTGTTATTTCAAATCTCATGTTTATCGAAATGTTATATTTTCACATTATACAATAATTGTGTCATGTTATCATAGAAATATATCAAATCCAACCATATAGGTGAAATAAATAAATTTAAAATAGCCTACTTCGTAAGGAATTAAATAAGGTAATTTCATATATGAAAATATATTATACAAAAGTGATTGTAATTTTAATAATGAAAATAAATACCTTAATGTCTTAAATTTAATGTTTTAGTGCGATACAAGTTTTATATTGTTTGAAAATGTTTTGTTAACAAATATATTTTTCCAAAATTTACACACATTAAAATATGTTTATATTACTGTTATAATACTTTATTCCTTTATTAAAAAATCACTAGAAAAGTTTCGTTTAATCATTATAAAAAACCAAATTTTCATAATTTTTCTTTCTTGTATTCTGCAAATTCGCTATCCCACTTTAAAACTGAATATACTGTGTACAGCTCCTTTTATGCATTTTTCTCCCTTTAACTTCTTGCAAGTTTGATTTTTTTTCATCATCCTTATAAATCAATTTATAGTTATATACAATATTAACAATATTATAATCAAGATAATCTTTATAACTATTAAAACTGGACTGTTTTCAAAATTCGTTTAATTAAATTATTAATATGAAATTTTTGAATGTAGTTCTACAATGTCTAATTATTATTTGCTTTCATGTTAGTTTTGACATGTTGAAAATTATTATGTTTCATAATTTAACATGGCTATGTTACTATCTAAAATCGTGTTTTACCAATTGGTCCAATTAAGCCATCAAACGTAAAAGTACAAAAAATTCTGTTATAAGATTAAAAATATTACAAAATTTGAAATCATTTATTTTTCATGGTTAATTCTATCCAATCCTTCAATTTGGACACATGAGTATAGAAACCGTATGTGCCTTTCTGTGCGCATCCTACACCCCAACTGATGATTCCAACTTGAGTCCAGTATTTCTGCCCCAAATCATTTACCATTGGCTGCATTAATGGTCCACCGCTGTCACCTTTGCAAGTATCTTCCTTTCCTGTAAGAAAAATTGTTTTAATTAGAGTCAAATAAAATAGAATTTTATAAAACTGTTTATTTGTAATATTGTCTCAATAACTGATTGAAAATTGTTTTATAAATAAATCATTCTATTACAAAATCTCATTTAGAGATCCAAATTATTAGAAGTTTTAGAAATATTTTGAATTTATCTGTAAACTATAATCGAAATACAGTATTTATCTAATACAAAAATATAAGGCGGAGTGGGGTAAGGGCGTACTTGGGGGAAATGCATTATCGGGATTTTTTTATAAAATATTACTAAATTTGAAATCATTTATTTTTCATAGTTAATTCTATCCAATCCTTCAATTTGGACACATGAGTATAGAAACCGTATGTGCCTTTTCTATATAATATGTAAAAAATAAAATAAAATACTGATAAATCAGGAATATTAGGATGTTTTTTTTCAGTATTAGAAGCTTTAAATTTATGTATTGCTTCGGTTTAGTATTCATATTAAACTGTCAATCGACTGATTATAAATACGAAAAATGTCTTAAATTCCCATCATTTGGCTTAATAAAGTGCTATTTCAGATGTCTTCTATAGCAAATATTTATTTTTAGATGAAAGTACTATCTCTAAAAATGCGATACAATTTTACGATGCAGTTTATTAATCATGCTCTTATTTTAAGTATTTTTCTAATGAAATTTTCAGATGGTTTTGAGAAACATAAAGAATCATCTATATTCCAAATTTGATTGAAGTCAGTTGAATGATGAAATATATGACAGAGAGGAAGAGAAGAGAAGTAAAACGAAGCGTTTTTAGTTGATTTTTTTTGCTATTTTCAAACCGCTCTAGGTTTTCTTTATTTAGATCTAACACTTCAATTTACGTATGTTATATATTCTATTGAATATTTCTCTCTAATATTAAAATCAGTAACATTTAAAAATCATATCGAATTGAACTTTATCTGTAATGAATCTAATATTATGAAACAGAATTATTTTTTAAAAGAAGTTTTAATAAAGTGAATAGATTATGCCATTTGAATAATGTAGTATTTCCATTTCCATTATCCGTAGATTTATATTTCTATAATTAAAAAAAGATGCATTATTTTAAAACAGTTTAATTGGAATCATGAAAATTAATAACTTAAAATATAGGCAGATCTTACATTAAATTCACTTATTTATTAATTGATAAACAATCAATTATGCAATAAAGCATATAAGTTCATAAAATTGAGCTTTCAATTTCTATTCTGTACTTGATGTGTACAATCAATTACATACATAGAAGTGTAATCTTTGCGTAATTTTTAAAATCTCCAAATATGTAAATTGCTTTCCCACAAGGAATGTTCCACAATCAATTACATTTAACGCAGCAGTAATTCAAAATTATATTTATTGCTATTTAATATGAAAACAATATTTTCAGATGGTGATTAAAACCTATGAGATAAGTTCAGTATCTTTTATACATTTACACTGTTCTAACTCTCAAAGTTCCATCAAGAAATCAAATCTTGCTTTCTTTTGAGAGAGAATTCTATAATACATTATGAAAAAATGACATGTTTGATGGTAATAATGCATATATATTCACAGTATATGCGCTCCTTTAGTTACGAATATTCGTACCTACGAATCTGAAATTTCATTTTCAGATTTCATGAAATTTCAAAAACTCTTCGATAATTTTAAAACTATAGGATAGCAAAATGATCTCGCAATCAGTATTATGTAAGGTTACACAGTTATCCTATTACAATAGTATTTCAAGATGGCGATGATTACGCAAAAAAAAACTCTCCTTTTATAATCGGAACTTTTTGTTCAAATCTGTGAAACAAGAAACTTCTAATTGTGAAATATATTACAAAACACGGTATATAGTTATTTCAGTAGTTTTCTGGACCAAACAACAACAATATCTGAGTTATGAACATAACTTGCGTATGAATTATATTCGTAACTAGAGGAATGCATGGTATTAATTCAATTTTTATCACTTCTTTTGATTCTACGCATGCATATAGCCTAATATGTTTAATTTATTACTAAAAAACTTTTAAAAGATTTTGCATGATCTAATTATTAATAGATACTGATATTTTTCAAATTTTTCAGTGAAATATACTGTATATAAAATATAGGAAAAATAACTGAATTAATATTAAATATAAAATTCTCGAGAATTATTTTTAATATGAACTACAGTATTTATAAACGAGATCATAAAATTTCAATTCTTTTTAAGATATCTGATTTTGGTATTCTTGATAAATGTTATGCGATTTTATTAATAAATTTGTGAAATTAATATATCATCTACTTTATGTGATATTCGAAAATGAATTCAATTAAATGGACAAAAACAAATTTTTTAACATTTTTGAAATAATAAACAAGAAAATGTAATAAATATAATTAATTACATGAAAATTTTTATAAGTACAGTTTCCATTTTGTATATTATATGTGCTATAATATCCTATAGATCAAGGTTCTCTAAAATAAGCGTCACAATTATAAATTATTTAAGTTCTAACTATAATATAACTAATGAATCCGTTAATAACGCTCACCTTTCGACATTAAGTGACATTTGCACTATCAACGAAACAAGAGATAGCAAGACAACTCTCTCATATGCCTCTGTCACTAAAATAAATATCAATAATAATGTTAAGCAATCTTCAGATCCCGAATAACAGATCCCGTAATCGGAATAACACGCCTAAAGTTTCCAAATTAACTACTGTTCGTACTAAAACTACTTTCGAAAAATTTTTTT
This sequence comes from Olivierus martensii, assembly GCA_000484575.1. Lineage (NCBI taxonomy): Eukaryota > Metazoa > Arthropoda > Arachnida > Scorpiones > Buthidae > Olivierus > Olivierus martensii. The sequence continues at coordinate 12,920 of AYEL01067629.1, forward strand.
ATTTCAAGACTACATCCAGACACTTCTGCTAGTGAAATGCAAAACAAGATACGATTCATACTCATCATTCTGCATTTCCGTTCTACCGTCTGATCTTCCAATGTTATTAACCCACAGCTTTTGGCCTGATAGTACACTTTTTAGAAGATTCTACTCTGATAAACGTCCCATCTATGATATAACTAATACAGATATCCAGACTATCAATCATTCAACGTCTAAAAACACAAGTCCTATTGTCATGCCAGCCAGTACCGATCCTCGTGACTTATCCTAGCAATTAATATCCACACAAATCTAAATATGGTTTTTCTCTATTTTACCAAAACGTTCAATCCATACGAAATAAAATTGCCAACCTGGATATATTGCTAAATTTACAATTTGACGTTTTATGCTTCACAGAATCTTGGATCACAGAATCTGATAAGGATATTGATCTAATGTACAGTTATTATGGGTACACCAGTTTCAATGCTTTTCGTCAAGTTAACAGAGGTGGTGGGATGACTATCGCCATCAAGAATAATAGCCTGTTAGTTGCCCTTGTATCTTTATGGAAGGATAGCATAATTGTTGTCAAGTTACTTAATCTAAACATCGTCATTACCTGTATTTACATTGCTCCTAACATCACTCTCCAAGCAAAATGTGATACTATATCGAAACTTTCAGACTTTCTACTGTTTATTACTGATGAAGACTTAATTATTTTTGGTGATTTTAACTTTAATAACATCAACTGGCCTAATGTAATACTGTATTTCTTATTCTTACTTTACATCTTATCAGAATTTCTTTTTCGACCATATTTATCATTTCTTCAACCTAAAGCAAACTGTTCATTTTCCCACACTAATACAAACTTCTTGGACTTAATTTTTACTTCTCTTCCTTGTGTATGTGTCTTCCCTTCTGTAGGTCTAAACTCTGATCATTGCCCTGTCGCATTTTATGCTAATTTTCTAAAGATTTTATTCAATCAACTAACAAATCCTGTTACATTGACTGGCATAACGCTGATTGGAACAACATAATATTAGATTTAATTCATTTTCCTTGGGACTCTCTATACTGTATTCACGTCAATCTTCAGTTCTTCTATGATAACCTCTTTCTTTGCATCCAAACTTCTATTTCCAATCATGTCCCCACTAAATATAGATTTATTAACAAACTATTATGGATGTCTAGCGCCACTTGCAAAATTAAAAACCTTGTCGACAATTACAAACGCTCTTGGAAGAAGACTGGCAGCTACACTGCACTTTATCATTACAACAATACTCTTGCTAGGTTTAGATATGCACTGAACTGCGACAAACTAAAGTTTTCTTCTAATACTGTACACAAATGTCATAAAAACCCTCGGCGTCTTTGGAAAAAGCTAAATAACTTATCTTATCGGAAAAAACACTCTTCCCAAGTCATTAATAATACCTTATTTAACCAGATTGTTCAATATTACAAATCAAAATTTATAGCTCCTAATACCCCTCCCATTAACTGAGATTTTTTTCTCCACTGAAAAGTTTGATTTCAAAAGAAGTGATCTCATTAATGCCCTATTACATAGAAATAAATATACTAAAGGGCACGACAGTATTCCATTTATTTATCATCAAAAAGTAATTCCCCATGTTTGCGATCATTTCTTATATCTGTTTAAATTAACTCTTGAAAAATGCTTTTGTCCAATACAATGGTCACATTCATATTTAATCCCTGCTTTGAAACCTTCTAAAGATCCTAAGCTACCTTCATCCTATCAACTTATAAACATCTCCTGCACTATGCTTATAATTTCCAAAAAATGCTTTTAGACTATATTGATTTTAACGTTAAAAATTCTATTAGTATGTCGCAACATTATGCTTCTAAATTTCACTCCACGACTTCTAAACTTATTGAATTTACATGGCATCTGTGAATTCGTAACTGCTATTCAAACTATTCTTGCAAGTGATGTCATTTTGAATGGGCAGATTTAGCCGTTTCAAGTGATCAATAGGATTACCAGCTTCTTCACCTATTTTTACTGATTTATCGTAACCCCAACCGATAGCCACTGTTCTCTCTCCTTCGCGATAAAATTTCGTTTCTTTGGATAACTCTGTAGAAGCATTGAGATTTTAATACAGAGAATAAAAATAAGTTTCAAAAGATGAAAATAACTCACCCGAATAAGAAGGTGGAAGACAAATTGGTCTCACAAATACATTAAACTCTGCTTCTCTGCTCAATTTAACCAATGCTATGTCGTTATGATGCGCCTTCCTGACATATTCTGGATGAATGATAAAGTTTTCTACTGGAATTTCTTGCAAGTGAGAACGTTTTTTAACATTAAGCAAACCTGAAATAAATTTTAAATCGATAATGTAAAAAATGTTTAATACTTTCGCAATTTTCCTATTCTGATTTTAAATACCAGATGATATTTTATCAATCGTATTTAATTATCAATCTATGTGATAATTGCGACCATTACATAAATTAATTCTAAATATATAATACTACATTCATTCTAATCTTCGAAAAATGGTTTTAATTATATAATTTCAATTATCTGATATGTTTATCTTTAAGAATATGTAATAATCCATATTAATCATCTTTAAATTAATTATGATTGCTTATTATAAGTTAATCTATTTAATTCCTTTTTTTTATTACATACCTAAATTCACTACTATATTCTCTTTACTGATTAAATTTCCTTTTCGATCATAGAAACAATGAGCCGCTGTCAAAATCCAGGATTTGCCAATAACAGATCCTCCGCATCGAAGCTGGAAATATCAAGTCATCATAATCATCACCAACGCTGAAAATCTTCTAATTTATTGCTTACATGGGCTTTCGATAGATCTTCATCTGTATTTTCTGCAAAATATAGAGCTGCCATCCAAGGCCAAGGATGTATAGCTTTTTTACCTCCAACGACCCGTTCTCGATCTTCCTCTTCTTCCACTTCCTTTTCTGCCATCACTGATTTTTGTATACCACATTTGATTGAATAATCTGAAGATTGTCGAAGATTTCTTTTTTTATAAAATAAAATCTAATTAAAAGCTTAACTGTATTCTACAGTTTTATATTTTTACTCTAGTAAACCTAGATTATATCAAAAATTTTAAGATTTATTCTGATTTCAAATATATTTCAATTATTCTTTAATTAGTTCTGAATTTCAGTTAAAACTATATACACATATTTATTTATTTATTTAATATTTTATGTAATTTAACATTTTAAAACAATTAGAAAGAAAAATCATTCTTTTCTTAGTTTCAAGTACTTGCCTACTGAGCCGTTAATGATCTCTTGTATTAACCAATCGATGGTATCGTACGAATCCAAAATAAAAACGTGTTCCTCCTTGGTACTGGCAATATCGTACAAAGTGTTCATATTCCTATCTCCGGTTATCCCTATGCAATATATCTCCACTCCATACTTTTTTAATTCTTCTGCATCATACATAGGATCTCCTTCCATATTAGATTTACCTAAAAATTTCATCATTATCAGATTAACTACCTAAAACTCGAAGCAGTTTCTTGAATAACATTTTTACCATCTGTCATCAAAAATACAATTGGTTTCTGCTTTCCCTTTAATGTTTCTTCTGTTAAAGGAATCATCACGTCTTTTAACAGGCGGAGAGCAGAATTGGTAGCAGTACCTCCACCTTCTACAAGAAAAAATATAAATTAAAATTTCAATATAAAAATTCCTAGAATTTCTTCACTATTATTAATATAATAAAGCAATAATAATTTTCTTTGATAATTTCCAATTCTGATGAAGTAGCCCATACAATAATATACACATGGTTTTCGAGCAATAAAAGAGGAACTACAGAAAAAACTATTCTATGTAATGTAGTTCCAAATAATTTCCTCATTTATATCATCCTACATTTATATAAATTATAATCAAGTTTATATATAGAAACAGTTTAAAACAGTTTTCTTTCCTCATCTTTATAGTATAGTTTAAGGATGCACTATTAATAACTCATTAGATAGTTTAATTATATTTTTTATACCAAATATATATTAAAATTCAATTTAACATATAAAATATTCTTATATTATGTGGCAATATTAATAAAAATTTCTATTTGATATCAATTTACACAGGAATACTTACAGTATAGTTATTTAAATTTTATAATTAGTTTCAGTATATTAGTTTGATGAGAATTTTCTCAAATGATAATTAATTCATATAAATGGCTTTTATATTGCATATAAATTTAATATACGGAAAATCAACAATATAAAATGTTTATTTATTAAAATTATTAGACTAAATTATTACTCCCAAAGAAAATATATTAACATTAATAATTGCATGTATTTGCGCCTATTTTGATACTGACTTCTATAAAAATTCCTTAAATTTTGTCTATTATAGATTTTATTTTAAATAGAGATTTCTTTAATATTTAATCATTAAATTCATAAAAATCCTTAATAATATTGATAAAAAATATCAAAAATATTTGATTAATGTTACTAGAATGATTAACTAAATGTTGTTATTAGAATATATTATAATACAGGGATGGCCAAGCTTCATGTCATTGAGAGAATCTCAAATACTTGAGAACCCCAATCAGTTTCTTTTTGAGTCAACGAGAGCCACATCAGCTTTTCGGTTAATCTTAACAATGGTTTCAAAATTATTTATTATATATTTTACATTCATTTATTTCATTTAAATGCATGCTACATTTTACAATAAATAAACAAATTACAAAACATATTATTTTTAAAAATTAGGTAGGTATTTTCTCCACATTAACTATAGACTTTCATGCTATGGAGCCACATCGAAGGTATCAAAGAGCCGCAATTTGGCCACCCTTGTTATATTATATTTATTACTGGTATTATCTTATTTTTGATTAATATCTCAGCTTTCTTGTCTTCAAATTTTTTGCAGGATCTGAGTAAATATTAAAAAATACCTTAAATAGTTCAACAGACCTTAGGACGTAATCCTTTTATAGAAATAAATCTGTAGAAATATAGCTAAGACTCGCTTCTTAAGTAGAAAAAAGAGTTTAGGTTTAAATATTCATACTGTTATATTTAAAAAAATATTCATTAATGAATATGTTTAAAGTATAACAGTATAACGAATAGAAATATGGCTGTAAAAGTCTAGATAGCATTGTTCTTCTGATGATTTCTTTTATTTCGTTGAATATCAGCTCTATCTCCTCTATCTTAGTATCTTACAAGTTAGTATCTATCTAATATCACAATATAAATCTTATCTTACTCACTTGTAAACTGTATAGCATCCAAAGCATTAATCACATCTTCACTAGTCTCGTAATGCATGGGATAAAATTTTATTTCAGCTGTCTCACTAAAAGTCATTGCACCTACTCTGCTCCCATCCTCGCTCACTCCTATCTAAATAGTAAATGAAAAAAACAAATTAGTTATAAAATTTTAACAATAAATTCAATGAATATTTATGATTATTTTTCAAATTTATTCAACTTACCACCTGAACGAATAATTTCGCAAAGTTGATACTCTTACGGAGATTTTCATTTCCTATACTTCCAGATACGTCGAAGACGAAATAAAAGACTAAACGGTTCGGATGATTGAGATCAATAGCACGAGAAAGGCTATCAGAATTGTTGGCATTTTCCTTCATAATATCTTTATATTCATTCAAAATATCATCTTGTTCGATTTTTTCAGATTGAATTATTTCTTGCAAACGCACACTAACTGATTCCTTTTGATCGAAATCGTTCTCATCTGATAAAATTAGAAAAATGAACTGAATAAGTAAAATCCATATCCGTCAGTAATGACTCATGTTTTCATAAAAAATGTAAGATGGCCACGTACGTACAGTACATATTGTCAGTAAGGTTTAAAAGCATCGTACAAATTGGAAGGGAAAATTACGGCTAAATCTTCTGTATTAGATAGGATAGATAACATCATTTTTTTTATTAGAAAAAAATTCAAGTCGTATCTTTGATATAATAATCAATATCAATCACATCAATACATAGTTTTTATTAACCCAACATTTTTAATTAATAAGTAAAATCAATAGTGCTTATAATCTATATCAGTAGTTCTCAATCTTTTTTTTTCCCGTGCCACATACATTTGTTTGCTACATTAAGCGGACCGCAACATACTATATCAGCAGTCGGCAACCGGTTGGTGTCAAGTGAATAAAGTCTGACTTCTAAAAAATCGCCTACAAAAAAACTCTTGACTTCTCAATTCATGAATGCCATAGGTCAGTGTTTTCCAAACACCCTATGACCTGTAAAATTTTATGAGTGCATCAGGAAGAACCTAGCAAATTAGAAAAATTCTAATATTTCCAAATTTAAAAAATGTTTTTTAATATCAGAATTTTTATTTATTTATTATTTTTTTTATGTAGAAGAATTCCGCGCTTTCATTAAATTCATGACTGTGCGTTCCGGGCTGCACATAAAAGCTTGGCGAGTCCAGGTTGAGAATGGCTGATCTATATTATGATATATTTTCAGTTTTCTAAAAGATTAATCATTCATATCAATTCATAATTTTATATAAGTTTTAATTTAAATGTTTATTAATATATTAATAAATGTTTATTTTTCGATTTTAACGCTTTCATTGATCTTCTAATATGATGCTTTTGAATAAGGCGGAGTGGGGTAAGTGCACAAGGTTTTTACAAAGTTGGACTTTAAACAAAGGTATTTCAACCTATCGTATAGATATTTGGCGACGCGTTTGTAAAAGTCGATGTAAATACTGGATTCGCATCATTCATCGTGAGTTATCTACGTCGATAGGTCGATATTAACTTGTAGTAGAATACTACAATATCAAATAGCAAAATTTCGATTATCTTATAATAAAAAAATCCCGATAATGCATTTCCCCCAAGTACGCCCTTACCCCACTCCGCCTTATTTGAATTTTATTTCAAATATTTGCAGGTTAAATATGTAAAGTGTTTATGAAGCATTAAATGTTTCATAAACACTTTTTTTATATATAGAAATTCTGAATGATTTTTTAAACTATTGAAGTTTAACTTAAAATGTTTTATTTTCTAAATATTGAGAATATTGTAACATTTTTTTTTATTTTTATTTTTTTATATTCGATTAGTTTATAATTATAAAAACGAAAATGGCAGTTTTAGTATCTGTAGTAGCGTGTTTTTATTTTAAAGTAGTATAGTTTTATAGTTGTAAATATAGTTGTATTTATAGTTGAAGTAGTATAATTGTAGATATAGTTGTAGTATTATAATGATACTATAATCATAATTATGATAGTAGTTGTAGTAATTATAACTATACTACTATACCTACAACTATAATTATACAGTAACTATAATAATGCATATTGATTTCTTTATTTCATTCTTATTTGAAGGCATTTCAGTTAATCAAAGAAACAATTTTTTATTCGTATATAAAGTTTTTCCCTTTTTTTAATGAACATAAAGCAGTTTTTTGCATAAAATAATAAAAGCATTCTTCATCAATCCTTTTTGATAAGAGTTTTCTTAGTAAGATGTTTTTTGTTTGTAAGAAATATTTACTTATTTAGTGTTTATATGAAATTAATAATGTCCTAGATCTTATACCTCTGATATTTTCAGAATTTCCTGTGAACAAAACTAATTTTTATATACCTTCTTTGTTCCATTTAGGAATGGAAAGAGTCAAAACAAAAAATAGTGGAAATTTGTGTGATAAAAAAGGAAAACGTTTGAAAATATTTTCTTTTCCATGACTAAACAACTAAACAGTATTATTATTTTTTTACCATCACAGTAATGAAATATCAAAAATTTTATTACCTAAACATATAGCTTCAGATCCAGACCATTCGCCATTCATTTCACATATTCTTTCTGAAGAACCAATCAATTTTTTTCCTTGATCGCATCTGAATTCCACTACGCTTCCATATTTATATAAACGTCCAATCTTAATTCCGTTGATGGGGATTCCAGGATTTGGACAATCATTTTCTGCAGAAAACAAAGAAATTTATTTAATAATCAGTGGATTAATTAGACAAATTTCATTATAGATTAGTAACCTTTAGAATTGCATATGGTCAATTCTCCATTCCATTTGCCATTGGGTAAACATTCTCTCTTAGAAGAACCGAGCAACTGATATCCTGAAAAACACCCAAATTCCACAATATCTCCGACTTCATAAGAATCTCCTATTTTCCAGCCACCTTCAGGAATGGGAGGAATAGGGCATCGAATCTCTGAAAAACAAACATTGATGTTCATGACATCAATTTTTGACATTTTCCGTTTGAAATTTTCTACTTACTTCGGCAAGAAGGAGTTGGATTACTCCAACCTAATTCTCTACAGGCGCTCCAGCTATTTCCAATCAACAGATATCCATCTTGGCAAGCAAAATTCACTTCAAATTCGTAAGGAAATGCAGTTTGATTTTCCTCGTGAACGAAACCGTTTTCCGGTATTTCCGGAGGACTGCATCTGATTTCTGATATTCGTTTGCATAAAACTTTTGTTAATAATTGATTAATTGATATGAAAAAATAATTGAAATATTTAAAAGTATCAAAAATCTCATTATCGTAATCATAATGTTGATCTTATCTATTCCGTATGAATTCCCGTAATCTTCAACCTATTAGAAAACAAACTTTGCATAGTAAGATCATATCTTAGCTCTTTTTCTTCTAGGGTTGCGCTTTTTTTAATGTAATAGCCGGTTACTAGCACATCTTTCCGAAAAATATTAATACAGATTTATCTTATTTTTTCGAACCTATTTTTAAATCTAATTTTACAGGATCATTTAAGAGACCTATTACATAAAGAAAATATTTTATTACATAAACGAATAGGAGATTTAATTTACGGAATAAATTTAAACTTAGTTCACAGTTAGGCTAAATTTCTTCTTTTTTTTGTATTCATAGTAACTTTCTAACGTACTGTATTGAAGAGTTAAGAGGTGGAAGGTTGAAAACTCAAAACTCAATGTTTATTTTGTTATAAATATGTCCCTATATGCTATCTAACGATGCATATTTATTACTCTACGATTATTATTTTCGAAAATATAAGCGTTCAAAGTGTAACTTTTCGTTACATCCGTGCTTCCGACATTGCTCCCTACCCAACGCGGAGTAAAATGTAGTTCGAAGTCAAAATACCTGTACAATTTGCGATTTCTTCATCCCAATGTCCGTCTTCACAAAACAATAAATCGCTTCCATTAGTTATAGTATATCCTCTATCACATTCGACTGTTATTTGATCATCATTCTCATAAAAATCTCCTAATTTTTCTCCTATAATTTTTCCATGTGGAATGACATGGGGTACAGGACAAAATTCTTCAGCTAATTAAAACAAACAAAAAATTAATTTAGTATTTGAACTAATTATATTATCTAATTTTGTTCTAGAAATATTATACTATCTATATTTATGCTAACATTTTAAACGAATTTTTAAATTTAACCCCATAAATTATAACTAATTTTATCCGATTTTCTATTTGAACTCACGTTGGCAGAGTGGTCGTAGGTTATTCCAAGTTTCTCCCATACATACAAGTGTTTCATTCCCAATTAGAGTAAAACCTAGGTTGCATCCGTATTGAAGAATGCTTCCTCTACTGCAACATTCTCCCAGACGGTAACCATCAGAAGATACTCCGGGATCATCACATTGTGGTATAACTATTTGAAAGAACACTGAATTATGACACACTTTCCATGTAATTATTATTTTCTAAGTTATATTAAATAATTTAACCTGTGCAAACAGGAGTGTCTCCAGACCATAACAAATTGGAACTATTTTTCATACAGATCAACTCATCTCCTGTGATCAATTCGTATCCGTCATCGCATCGATACTTTATTCGAGTACCGATCTGAAAGTATTCGGAACCGGACTGTAATATAGCTTCTCCATTTTCCAAAAGTGGAGGAGGTGGACAAGATTCAGCTGTAATAGGAATCACTTATTATAATATCTTAATATATTTTTTGAATTAATTATGTTTAATGTTATACTTACGAATGCATTTTGATAATTCGGGTAACCATTTTCCAGATACACATATACTTATATCCCTTCCTCTTAATTGAAAATTAGGTCGGCATTTGAAGATCAGAACCGTATGAATTGGAACCATTGAAGTGTTTAGTCGAATATCAGAACTTATCTCTCCATTTTCAAAATTCTTTGGTAGCAGGCAACAATTAGGACATGTTTTAGGTTTTACTTCATCTTGATTTATTCCAAACACTGAATCTCAGAAAACATAAGTAAATTTTTTAATATCAAAATACAATATTATTATTATTATTTTATGAATTATTTCAATTGATATAGCAATAAAAGATGTCAGAATTTATCTAGTAAAGAAGTAAAAACCTCACCTTTACCACTTATAACAAATGTCAATAACAGCCACACAAATTGTTTCATTTTTCTGTACAAACAAAAATGCGAATCAGTTTTGCTCTTTCAATAGCTCCTTTCTCTAAAAATGTTACGTGCATAAATGTTTCTTCTACAAACAAAAATTTAAAACTTGAAAGAAAATATTACATAGAAAATAATTATCAATAAGTTTGAAGTTTAGTCAGATTATTTTAATTTATAAATAATTATCAAAACAACTGCTGTACTTATTATATGGTATGAATATATCATGTATAGTAGGGTGGGACAACATAAATCGTAGGGTAAGACAGTTTGATGCCGTTTTCTTATTCTTCATATGTATTTGAGTTTCAGATTTAATTTATATGTACGCTTTAATTTGTAATTGTTTGTTTATGATAACGTTTATATCATTCCAATTGAAGTTTTATATTTTTTAGTTATATTGATATTTCTTTTTACACTTATAATATAAATTATAACTACCACAATAAAGCTGTAATAAAATATGTCATGAATTCATATAGAATATTTTTATAAAAAAAAAAAATTGGTGCAAAAAGCAAGATCTATTTCCCGCCATTTTGATTTAGGAGAAGTATCAAAAAATATATTGTAGAGAGTGCATAATGCATAAAATATAACGAAGCAAAATGGGTCACGTCCAATCTTATCCAACGGTTTTACTTTTCCAATTTCCTCAAAATTTGATAGTTTTAATAAAAAATTTAGCAATGATTCATTGATATAAATTTTTTGTTGTAATTTTATGTATCGAATAATTTTTTTTAATTATTTATTAATTTTTTTAATTAGCTAAGAAATAAATTTTAGTCCTATTGAATAAACATTGTTCCATTTTGTTCCTCTGTTGGAGTAAGACAGTTCAATTGGCAGGCTGATATAAATATATTTTTAAGACTCAATCTTTTTATTGACTAACAGTCTCAGTATCAAAATATTTATAAATAATTATATTTTCTTTAGTAAAATTTATATATTTTTTGCACACATATTTATGATTTTATAATTAAAGTTTTTATTTTCTAAAAATCGACTCCTTTTACCCCATCTTCTTCTATCATCTTTGATCATTAAGTTGTTTTCGATAAAATATTTTTCCTTCTCTGTTCACATGAACTGTTATGCTATTTAATAAGCACATAAAGTTGAAGGTTTAAATAAAATAAAAAGATATAGGAATTAGATTTTCCCATTTGTTCGTCAGTACGCTAGGATCATAAATACTATCCTGTTCGAATAAAATTCACATATTTACAAATTTTAATAAATTTTAAAATATTTTTTATCAAGATCATTGAAACCAAAGCATATTGAAAATAATCGATAGCAGATTTAATATTATTGGCATAACTAAGAGAGAAGATATTTGCATATTTTGGGGCAATATCTTGCGTAAATATTACCCGAACTAAATGAATTTTATATTCATTTATGAGACTTTGGAGCCAACCGTATTGAAAATAGTTGATATTAGATCATATGTGACGGGACATCTATTGTCAAAACAATATCACATGTAAATATTATCTCTCAATGAAATTCGTGAACATTATTGGGCTCTAAAATGTTCACGAACAAAATTTTTGGAATCTGAACGGAAACGTATCAGAATTTGGAACGAAAATGCAGTCTCATTAACATATATAAATAATAATTTATTTAATTCATAATTAAACTATACGGTCTAAAATAGATAACAAATTATTGTATAAAGTAAATACAAATGGATATAAAAAATAATAATATTTTTTATGAAAGTATCGAACAAAAATATAACTTCCAGAAATATAATAAATGAAAACAAAATTATTATTATTATAATAATAAATGATTATTATTAGCGTTAATTCTTTTAAATTTATATTGAATATATTTTAATTAATTCCAGTATATGCATCGTCATCTCAACATTCGCGAAGGATATCTTCCGAATATTATTTGAAGTTTTGAGTGTCCTCCATTTTTTAACGGTTAAAAACTAAAAGCTTAATTTGTTATCTTGCCAAACTTCTTAGAAACCTTCAATTAATTAAGAGAATATATCAGAAATTTAAATATCCGCCATTTTTAAATATTTCAATTAGGTTATTGGATTAAATTATGAAGCATCGGGACTATCTTTAAACGAATTTCATGAAAATATACTAAATAGTTCAAAAATTATTAGTGCCCAGGACATGTAGGTAGCACAGATGAGTGACATTCATCAACATGATTATCTCAAAGTTCTGCTTCCCTTTGGAATATAGGCTAATATTTTATAGAAAGATAATTACTGTGTATTGCCATATATTGTATACTATATTATTATTGTCGTTATTGATGAAATCACAATAACAATTAATCAATAAAAACTTCATTTTTCTTGCATGAACTAAATTTTTATCATCAAGCTATCCTAAAAGTAATGTCATTTTTATTCTGTATTTGTTTAAACATGTCTCAGCTTGCCTAAACATGAATTTTTACATGAACTTGCTTAACATTGGAAGAATGTTATTGATTCAGATAGGGAATATATGCTTGATGAAATTAGCAAATGTTTTTGAAATTAGCAGTCTATTATATCCTTTCAAAACTTAATACTAAAAACATTACTTTTGGGATGACCTGATATTATTAAAATCAAAAGTAATGTTTTTAGTGTTAAGTTTATTATTAGTTATTATACAAAACTAAAATAATTTACTTTAGTTGTACAACAATATATTAATATGTGTTTTATTGTAACAATATAATATATTGTTATGTTATTATGTTAACAATATATTATAGGTCATCCCAAAAGTAATGTTTTTAGTGTTAAGTTTATTATTAGTTATTGTACAAAACTAAAATAATTTACTTTAGTTGTACAACAATATATTAATATAATGTGTTTTATTGTAACAATATAATATATTGTTATGTTATTATGTTAACAATATATTATTATATTGTTTATTTTTCTGAAAGAATATTTAAATAACAATTTAATTACACAATATTTTACATAAATAAATATATATATAATTAAATGTTAATTGATTATATTTAAATATAATTAATTAATTAAATTTTTAACAAATGTATTTCGAAAAATTAATACAGTAAACGATAATTAACTCAATAAAATATATTAAAATATGATTTACCACAAGGGGAATCCCAAAATTTCATAAATTTTAACTTTTGAAATTATCTTTCTAAGAATTTTTCAATGTCATTCGAGTTTTTAACGACAACACATCCTGATTCAATGTACTGCATTCAATTTGAAAATATCCTATTAATATTAAATTAAAAAATAAAAGAAGTTTGATGATAGAAATATCATTTATATTCAAATTAATTATTGTATTTTATTTTATTGAATTAATTAGTACATCAGATATCTCTCATTTTTAAGAAATCAATTCAAACCTTAACATTTATAGGATTAGATTGACATTGCCGATAAAAAAATACAGCACTGTACTATCAACTTTAATTGATATTATTGATAAAATAATTTTTGATTTCGTTTACTATAAATAAATCGGTGAGGAATATAAATTTCTGAGTATACTCTTCAGTTCATTTTTTATTTTTATAATTGCAAGAATTTAAAACATAATTTGAAGAATTTAATACAGATCTTGTACGCTGCAATTTACAGGAAAATAAACATTATATATCACATAAAACTTAATACAATATTTTTTTTACTGAATGGAAGTAATTAGACAAAAAAAAACTTATTATAATTTATAATAAATTGTATGAAATGGAAGAATCATGTAAAGTTCATTGTTGTATCAATGTATTGAAAATTTTTCAACTGAAATATCGTTAAGTAATTTATATATCATTAAATTGCGAATCTATAAAACTATACGTGATACTTACCCAAGAGATTCTTTCTGTTTGAATTGACTGAACCCAGAAAATTTAATACCGTTTAATAGAATTTCCTGATAAATATCAATTCCCAGTAATACTTATGTAAATAGAACTTTAAAATATTGCTTAAATGAATTATAAAATAAATTTCCTCCTGCGTCAATTCGAGAATTTCATTGGTTAATTCATATCTCTCTTTGAACATTATCGACTTTATAGTAGTTAAAAAATTTAGTACAGAGAGAGTTTAAAGTTCCTGATTGCTAAACTGAATCTATAATAAATATTTATTTCAATTTAGTTATTCAGAATCGATCAAATTCGTCAAAACAATTATTAATTTTTATTCATAATGCTTTCTTATATATAATTTTTTTTTTTTGTGGAATAAATCTATAACAGTTATGATCGAATTTCAGTTAGACATAATGATATAATATTTAAATTTTACTTATCAATGGTAGTTTCTAATCGCCTTTTAGAAATTAATCTTGTTATTTTTTTATTCTCCTAAAAATATTTTAATTTATATAAAAGAATAATTATAAAATTCAATTAACAAATGGAATGGTATAATATCAGATTATATCCAATTCTTCTCATTATTTTCCTCTTAATAATAGACGTCTTGCATCCTAGCTGTTCCTCAAATAATATCAGTAATATATGATCTTATAGGATTATAATTGTACAGGTTCAAAGCATTTCACACTAAACAAGTTGGTCAAGATTGATAAGTTGAGCGTAAGATTTCTTCCATTATATGATTTTGCATCTTTGATGTTACTATACCGGAATTTTATTGTTTAGGATTGACTTTTTGATGAAATAGCAAAGTAGCGACGTAAAACATAAAAACTTGATAAATAAGTAAAAATATATGTATATATGTGTTGTTTATAATGTGGCCCATAAATATTTTTTCATTACTCAATGTTTCAAAAAGATTGATTATACCAGATATAAATAGTATATAACGTTCTAAAACGCATGAAAAAATGTATATTTTGTATAAATTTGCATAGAAAAGTTTGATTTGTATGTTTCCTAACTAGAATACCTAGATAGAATACAGCATTCCTTTGCGCCACCAGATGCCGCCAAATCCGCCATTATATATCCTGTTAGATAGGGAGTTATTATTGCGTTCATAGGCTTTCTGATTATTTTTTAAGAACATGCCTTGTTAATTAATAAACATATTTTTAGAAAAATCGCTAGTTCAAACACTGCTTTTGTAATTAATAATATACAGTGCCGGCTCGTTCGACTTTTCGGGTCGGTCCCCGAAAAGTTTCAAAATCGAGGTTTCACTGTACTTTAATTTAAAATATGTATTAAATATATTTTGTTAACTTCTGTTATATATTTAATCGTATCTTTCAATCAAAAATATTTTAAAATGACAGATTTTAGTAATTAACCAGTATTATTAAATTATCCTTTTAAGTGAAAAGGGGGTACCGTTTAGCTTGCCAGTATTTTCAAAGCTTCTATTTTGTTGGTTAAAATGGTATAAATACTAGCAGTGTTCCCAATCGACTTATTATCTTAACAAGAAGAAGAAGAAAGTAAGACTTTACAATTATTCTTAAGCGTTAGCCTAACTGTATTTTCTCTTAAAAACGCATTCTCCTATTTTATTTTATAAATAAATATTTTATTTATAAATACAATTCTCAATATGAAAATTGTCTGAATAAAAAAAGAATACTATGTGAGTTTAAATAATTTTTATAATTCTGATACGTAATAACCCTCTCTTCTTCGCAATTTTGATAGTGGTGATTTTATTTTTAATTGCTATTTTTCAGATTATAGATTAAAATGTCCACTACATACATGGAAAATCCATTTTGGAAACCAGATTATGCATGTAGAATAAGTGGGCTTCTTAATGATATTCCTATATATATTTTTTTTCGTCAACAGATGATGCCACTTTCCACTCAATAAGAGTAATAAGTGGCGGAGCGAAACAATCCCTTCCATAGGTTGCCCATCCCTGTGAAGGGGTCAGCCGGAGTGTGGAGGATGGGGATCGACGGGCTGGGCCCGGACCGCATGATAAATATTTTCATGGGGTGGGACCCAAGACTCAAACCCTTCCTCCAGAGTGGAAAGCCGAAGCGTTTTCACGCGGCCAATCCGGCCAACTATTCCTATATATGTTGAGGATGTAAAAAAGTTCGTGAAAGATCCTAGAAAGGATGAAAGGCTTTTTCAGATATCATCGACTTCTGTATTTAACTGACTTGTGAGTATAATAATGGTGAGAATACAGGTACAAAGACATTGGATAGCACTGAAACTACATTGAGTGAGAATTATTGTTCAAAAAATAAGAAAATTCAGAATTTATCAAATGCATTAAATTATCTTTTTCACTACTAGTAGAAAGTTTAAATCATGAATTTAATGTGGAATTAGCAAAGAAATTGAACAAATTAATTGAGTGTGAATTATTTGATAATGGTGGATATTGTCACGAAAAATATGCTAAACCTGCTGCTGACTATGATTTTTTATATTTAGATCCCTGTCTTATTGAAGAACATTTAAATAAACTGTTTTCAGGAGTTAAGGAATTAAGGATTACAGCAAAGAATTGGTATGAAAATGCATCTTCTTTTTTAGTTAAGTTTTTGTATATACATCCATTCGCCAATGGTACTGCTAGGCCTTTAATAACTGCACTTCTAATTAAATGCTCGATTATACCTGTATCTTTATTTGTTTGAGCATTTAACCCGGTTCGTTCTAATGAGATATATTTAAGATGTATAAGCGAAGCCCAAAGACATAATAATTATTTGCTTCTAAATTCTTTAGTGATTGAATGTGTACATTATACTTTACATAAATTTATTCAAAGCTTGGACATTGAAGAATAATGTCTATATTACATTCAATAATCCCAAAGAGTTCAAATACAGTGCATTTAGGATTCCTTTTAATAAATTTCAAACATTCGTTACTGTATTTTTGAAAAAGTCCAAAATCTCTATGTATCTAAAATTTAACAAAGTATAAGAAGTAAGTTGTAAGGACTTGAATATAGATCAGAAACAAGTATTTACGATATTAACAACAACAAAGGAATCCTAAATAAGAACAATTTCAATAAAATAGTTACTTGATTCTAATTATTAACCCAAAAATTCTTTTACACTGCAGTCAAAACCATTTGGACTCAAGTAGTTACTGTGTTAATTCGTTTCTCATAAAATAAAAACTTATTTCTCCCTACATGTAATATTAAAAATGAGTTAAACACTGAAATTAAGTAAAGGTGTTTAAAACAAAAAGTGATAATTTAACAGAGATTTTAATAATTTATATTGATCTCGTAATTAATAAACATATTTTTAGAAAAAAATCGCTAGTTCAAACACTGCTTTTGTAATTAACAATATACTTTAATTTAAAATATGTATTAAATATATTTTGTTTACTTCTGTTATATATTTAACCATATCTTTCAATCAAAAATATTTTAAAATGACAGATTTTAGTAGTTAACCAGTGTTATTAAATAATCCTTTTAAATGAAAAAAAATACCACTTTATGTTGCCGGTATTTTCAAAGCTTCTATTTTGTTGGTTGAAATGGTATAAATACTAGTAGTGTTCCCAATCGACTTATTGTCTTAACAAGAAGAAGGAGAAGGTAAGACTTTACAATTATTCTTAGCCTAACAATATTTTCTCTTAAAAACGGATTCTCTTATTTAAATATTTTATCTAATTTTCACTGAAAATCATTTTTTAAAAAAGCAGAAATATGGCATGATGCCGAATGGTTGGACCTTATAGTTCCAATAACCAAAATTGAGATAGAGCTTAGGGGTAAAGTTTTATTATTATTTTTATTATTTGATAGTAATATTATTTATTACAAAATAATCACATTACTTTTATAGAAATACAATGAATAACAGCTATACCACTGCCATATGGCATGATTCTGAATGGTCGGACCTTATAGTTCAAATAACCAAAATTGAGATGGAGCTTAGGGGTAAAGTTTTAATTTTATTATTTGATAGTAATATTATTTATTACAAAATAATCATATTACTTTTACAGAAATACAAAACTAAGTGGTATACGCTGAAATAGCACTCAGCAGTAAAGATTTTATTACTATTAGTAGTAGTATTGGTAATGCTATTTACTAGATAATAAATATACTACTTTACAGTGATAAAAGAAAACTTAATGAGAGTCTCTAGACCACTACCATCACCACGCTACACTCCTCCATTGGAGGATGAGGATTCGCCATAAAAGTATGATTAGTTATTATTTTGATAGCATAGTAAGTTAAATTATACTCTTTCTAATTCTTATTTTATTTTCAAATTCGGCGATTTTTATTTTTTATAATAATAAATGTAAAAAAACTATAAATAAAGAAATTTGTATAAGTAAACTTTCTGTATTATTTATTAGACTAAAATCATTATTTGTGATGATCTATGCCTGACATAATAAATCTTTGGGGATACACTTCCCGGTCAACTACCGTGTGTTCCTAAATTCATCGGTGACTTCACCAGTGAAAGAAATTAGTTCCTAAATCCACTAGAAATACAAAACAAAATGGTATATGCTGAAATGGCACTCAGTGGTAAAGTTTATATTATTATTATTAGTAGTATTGATGATGCTATTTACTAGATAATAAATATGCTATTTTTTACAGCGATAAAAGAAAACTTAATGAGAGTCTCTAGACCACTACCATCACCACCCTACACTCCTCCATTGGAGGATGAGGATTCGCCATAAAAGTATGATTAGTTATTATTTTGATAGCATAGTAAGTTAAATTATACTCTTTCTAATTCTTATTTTATTTTCAAATTCGGCGATTTTTATTTTTTATAATAATAAATGTAAAAAAACTATAAATAAAGAAATTTGTATAAGTAAACTTTCTGTATTATTTATTAGACTAAAATCATTATTTGTGATGATCTATGCCTGACATAATAAATCTTTGGGGATACACTTCCCGGTCAACTACCGTGTGTTCCTAAATTCATCGGTGACTTCACCAGTGAAAGAAATTAGTTCCTAAATCCACTGGTGCAATCCATCGGTAGCGTTCCAAAATCTGACTTCTGCTCATTGGTGTCGCATCAATCTCACCAACTAGAAGTGCTGGTGCTGAGTAGTGAGTGAATATGGCGGCTCACTTGAACAGACTGAGTTTGTCATTTGGTCATTTTTCGATTGAAGGAGTTGTTGTCGAGGGAACATAAAATAAGTTTTTGACAGGTTATTCGTATTTAAGAAATGATTAAAGACTAAAATCACTATTTGTGATGCTCTATACCTAACATAATAAATCTTGGGGTATACTTCCCGGTCAACTATTGTGACGTCATAACCATTACATACATTTAGTTTTAATTAAACACAACTGGATTAAAATCTCTAAGGTGACTTGTTGGGACCTGAATACTTAGTTCTAATATAGAAATTCTTTTAACCAGAAAACAATTCTTTTACAGTTTAATATAAAGTATTTCCAATAAAGACTTAAATTTTATTTTTGTACATCGACATTAAAAGCTTAAATAAAAAATCAATAAAATAAAAAACAGTTATTTGCGATAAAGATTTAATATAAAAAAATATTTTTACTAATTCAATAAAATACAAAACAACTATTTAATATATTTTTTAAAAATTCTATAAAATAAAAAGCATAAAAAACGATAATTTACGATTTAATATAAAGTATTTTTACTAATTTAATAAAAAAACATAAAAACAACAATTTACGATTTAATATAAAGTATTTTTACTAATTTAATAAAAAAAACATAAAAAAACAATTATTCACAATATAAAAAAATAAAATTTCTAATAAAATAAATAACAAAAAAAACAATTATTGACAATTTAATACATTTCTATAAAATAAAAAAACAATTATTTGCGGTTTAATATAAAATATTTTTTACAATTTTGATAAACCTAACTTGAAAAAACATGAAGTTTAATTCTTTTAACATATACGTTACCCAAACTTCTACCCGCGTGACGTCATATCCCCTGCAGGGGGTCACTTCCCTCCATCAACCACCGTGACGTCACGTCGTGACATCACTTTCACCTCTATATTTTACCTCTATAGGGTCTTTATACTACTCATGACACCCTGATTTGAGATAATTTGTGCCAAAAAACAATCATCGCATTAAATATTATGTTTTGTATTAAACATATATTTTTTGGTTTTTTTGTAAGTTGGTTTAATTGTATTAAAAATTATTACACCATAATAACATATATTTTTTATGTATAAGACTTTATTTATGCAAAATACGGCATATTGTTTTGTAGTATTAAATTGTAAGTAGAAAGTATTTATAAAATTATTGTTATGAAAATGAGGGGCGTATCAATTTTTTACGAAAAATGGAGGGGTGCAGAAACAGAAAGTTTTTGCACCCCTCCATTCATAAAGAAAGTTTTCATATACAAATTTATTATTAATCTATTAGTAATATTTTTCTTTTTCAGGTGTACTAAATATTTAAAACATTACAAACTTTCACCGGTAAATATTAATTTACATTATCTCATACACTTTTTTAAATTAGAAGTTATATATGTTAAATTTAAAATTAAATCTTACATTTTCTTTTATAGATTACCATTATACATCCAAATTAAAAGTGACTCCTACAAAACTTAAGTAATGTGAGTATTGTTTTCATATAATTTAGTAACATTAATTTCAGGTACATCATATAACATTGATTACCAAAATTTTTCTTTTCTGGTAAAATACAAAGGGAGTATAACATTAACCCACTAACATTTCTATTTTTCAGGTATCATAAGTGCATATTAATTCACTCCATATTTCCAATAAAAAATAAATATCAAATTTTAAAAATTCTTAAATAAAACAGAAAACTATTTAAAAAACTTGAAACATCCCTTCTCAATATTACTGAACCTTTAACCTTATTTTACCATCAATTTCATATACCTTATTATATACTTAGTACCTTGATATATTTGATTAAAGCCCTCTCTTGATATATTATTAATATCATTTTAATTTTCTTTTCACCAGTCGTTAATAATTTTCATTCTAACTAATTTTTGATATAAAAATTTTTTATCATAATACCTTTGACAGGTACTTAACCAAAATTTCCTCTGAATCATTGCCATTATCCAAACATTCATATAGGAATTACAAATTTTATAATTTTATTGATTAATAACATTATCTCTTGCAACCTAAGTCATAAATATTCTACCAAATGAGATCAAATTATATCTAGAAAATTTACAAATATAGAATATATGATCAATGCTTTCAATTTGGTTATATACATCATATATAGTACTTAATATATTGTAATTGCAATTTAAATATCTATAGTGAATCGGGGGAAGTTCACTAACTTTTTCTTTTTGACCCTAAAACTCATATTAAATTTGGATATTTTCATTTCATATTTTTGTACTAAAATTTACAAGGGTTTTGCCTATCTGACTTAATCAAAAACTTTGATATAACAATCGCATCATTATTTATAATTTAAAAATGTTACAATTAGTCATCTTACCACGAATATTCGGGGGTAAGATGCCTAATTGCGCTTTGAATGATATTCATTTTAAAAAATAACAAAAAATGAACTCTACTAATCCAATAAATTTCTTGCTCACTACACCATGTATATTTTAATAGAATAAATTATTAAAATTAAATAAAATCAGACATTTCAGTATGGTATATACCCACAGTGGCGAAGTTATGGCTGGTGAACCACATGCGACTCTTCGGTACCTTTAGCGTGGCTCCATATCATGAAAGTCAAGAATTAATATAGAGAAATCTGTTTTAATTAAGAAAGATGTAGGAGTTGTTTATTTGTCCATATAAAATAAGCTATCCCAAACACTTAAGAAAATGGATTAACATTTGTTCTAAGTCCTTCATATACAATTAATATTAAGCATATAATGAATTATTTACTGTGGTCCCACGGCATATTTTTCATCATCATTTTTCTAAAATCTCCTTTTTAATGTTCTGCAAGGTAGGAATAGGCCTACCATATATCTGTGAAGTATTTAAACAATTCATGCCTCCTCAGTTTATATGTTATGCTGCAAGTTTTAAACTTTCTTCAAACCAAAGACCTGTACTACGATCTTAAAATATGTTCTTATCATTTAATTTATGAAAACAAATTATAAATACAAAAACTTAAATAAGGCATCTAATCCTGAAGCAAAAATGTCATCTTTCCCGTTGATCGGGGTGAGATGCAAGTTTTAATCACGTGCTTAAAATGGCTAAATTAGAACGACATCGAAAGCAAAGTATTCTTTAAAGTATCCACTACACACTAAATATATTAATTTTTACTATACTGATATTATTACGATTAATAATAATACTTCAAAAAATGACTGTATAATTTTTGATGAAAATTTCCACACTCACTGGAACTTTTCGATTTCCAATGCGAGTAATTGATAATCTGACAATAGCCATTTTCTATATTTTTGGCGGGCTTATAGAAGGTAATAATAAACCACCTTCTATGACCATATGCTGAAATACTAACGAACTAAAGAAAAATAAGTTACTTCCCCCGATTACCATCTTCCCTGATTCATTCTATAGTTGGTTAATATTGTTCAGGGAATAATGACAAAACAAAGATTCATCATAGATGCAATCATTATAGGTCTAATTACACAGTACACTTTAAACACTTACAGATTGCTTTCGTTCAATGACAAATTTAAGTTTTGCATTTTTTAGCTTTCTAAAATTTTCGATCTGCAATTCCAGGCCTGCTTTAAACACTTACAGATTGCTTTTGTTCAATGACAAATTTAAGTTTTGCATTTTTTAGCTTTCTAAAATTTTCGATCTGCAATTGGTTGAATCTGCGGATTCGGCCGGCTTTGTACTTCAGAAGATAATTTTTTCTTCTTTATTTCGATATTTGCAACTTTCTTAAAACTTTGTTGAAATGAGTTTTGATTTAGAAATTTACGAGAGTTTTTCGAAAAGTAAGATAAAACTTTTTTTCGTTAAGAGTGAGAAAAGGAATGAGCTGAATCAAAGTCGGCAGTATAGATGAAATCGTTAAGAAATTCTACAACACTTTCCCTTACAACCTTGATTCAGCCATCCAATCATCACTTGTTCGATTCCTTTAAGAAATACCTTTCAGGGAAACTTCTCAGAACAGATGAGAAAGTACATGGAGTTGTTCGATGTGATTACTGAATATGAATACGAATTTTTTTCAGTATAGTATAAATAAACTGATCGAACATTGGGACAAGTATGTAAATAAATAGAAATTTTGTGGAAAAGTAACGCATAGTTATTAAATTCTTAGTGTAAACTTTCAACTTTGTATTATTAAACAGTCTCCAGGAAAGAAAATGTGTTTCATTACTTTTCGAAAATCCCTCATAAATATAGAGCCAACATTTACACAATATTTACCTAAATCCATTTTATGCCAAGTGATAATGTTTCCTTTCATGAGCTTTCTTTAATACATTATTTTAAAAATTAATTTGGTACTTTTCCGTTAGCCGGGCGCAAGCGAATTCTGTAATGTATAGTTTTTTGGAGTGAATCTTTTAACACAACGGAATTGTCGATTCGTATTTTATACACCAGTCGGTGGGCGGCGACATTTGCGCCCGGCTAACGGAAAAAAAACCATTAATTTTGATAATTTTTAATCTCCTAATATATATTTCCTTCTTAATTACTTGAAAAAATGAAATTATGTACAGAATTTTTGGTATTAGTAATAGCCTATCTATAGTACGACTTCGAATAGTGCGAATTCGATTAGTGAGACTTATAAAATTGATACCGTTTTTCGGTTAGTGCGAGAAAATATTCGATTAGTGCGAATTTTAAGCACAGACCAGTCTTACTAACAAAGCTCCTTTTATGATGTCAATTAACAAATTACCGTTAATTTTCGGTTAGTAAAATCAGACGAGGAACCAGAGCGTTTGCAGACTTTTAGAATTTACTTTATTCCAAAAGTCAAAATATAAGTTCTCAAAACATGTCTTCAACATTTTTTAACTTCATAAGATTATTATTATATTTTTTCACAGATGATCAAATTTATAAGGTATATTTTAAAGCTTATTGCCCTTTAGAAACAGAACCTTGAAAGTTTAATCTATATAAAAGCATGGGTTTTGCGCAATGTCTTAAATTATGGATGTATATAAAAGAAATACTTAAAGTGTTAATATCTAATAACAAATTCAATAGAAAAAAGGATTTATGGGGGTATAGTTCAACTCGAATCAAGGCTATACCTTTAGCAACTTCCTTGTTAGACATTCTCGCTCACAATAACGATTAACGCTGAATAAATTAAGAACTATGCAGTCTTTCTACTATTTACAGTCAGTAGCGAACGGACGATGTCAAGAGAGCATAGCGGCGCCATGACAGACAACCGACACAGTTATCTTGACAGTTGCCGGGGGCAAGGTATTTTTATAGTCAGAACTTCAGCTATCCAGGAGATAGCCCACCCCTTATCTACAACCACCGGCTACACCTTTTTCTTCGATAATTTTTCGTCTCGGATCCAAGCTGAGACAGAAATATATCCGCCTCGATGCTGGAGCTGTCAAGAAAGAACATTATTATGCGCTGGGATTATTCCTTTTGGCATTCTTAAAACTGCTGGTTGCGTGACTCCATGTGATATTTTAGTCACACTCAATCTTCATTATTTAAAATGTTCACGAGATCGTATGTAATGCGAAGAACCTCCGTACTGCAGTTGACAAAACTGTAATGGTAGAGTAGTGATTTTGAGATTAGTGAGAATTATAATTTGTTTTTGGCAAAAATACTTTTAATCACGAATTTCAGAAACTATAAAAATATTTTTTGATAATTCTTTTTAAAGTCATTGGAATAAAACTCGATATTTTTATCAGAATTTAATTTAAATGCTAATCAATAACTTGCTTAAATATCAGAATTAATTTATTATAATTTATTTCTATTTTTACAGCCAATTCTTTATATTGTAAGCCATATTCGATTTAAATTTAGGCCTATATTAAGTTAATTTATATTGTTTATAATTAAATATTTCAAATTTTATATTTTCATTTTCTATATTTTAAGTTTAAAAATATGATTAAATTTCAAAACATATTTAAAAAATTCAAAATATTATACACGTATAGTCCATTGATTATTCGAAGTTTTAAATAAAACTTTGTCTTCGGGAATGTAAATTAAAAATAATAATAATTTTTTAACATAGAAAATCAAATATATTATCAAAATGGCGTATCAGAGAAATTCATGGCTTCGTGAAGATCGTGACGATCATCATGTACTTCCTGATGGAGATCAAAGAATAGAGAAAGATTCCCAGTCACGAGACACGTGAACATCATCACCTGGTGGGATTCTATAATAATTTTATTGAATAAAAACAGCATTCACAAAATGAACATTCTCTTTCATTTTACATCTTCAAAAAATATATAGAAAATAATTAAATATTTACGTATTAAATATCTTAACTACAAAATTCTAAATAATCCACAATGCTATTATTCTTAACATTTTTAGAAGGGCGGATGCCTAAGTTAATCTTTAATTGAAAAATTCCAAAAAGGTAATGTAGGTTTGAGACCTACATACATAATTTTTCTCCAAAACATTATATATAGTACTGTACTACTAATAGGCCAACATCTACAGTATTTTTAAGATATATATATATATATAAAAAAATATTTCCCAAAATTTAATTTGGCAAGATTATAAAAATAATATGAATGTAACTTTCTTTTCTTTTCTATTTAGATAACAATTATAGAAATGTATATATGGATATATTAGATAAAAATAAACATATAGAAAGGAGGGTTCATTAGAAGGAAGGTTCATTAGGATCATTAAAAGTATCTGCAGACATCTCATGAAATAATAAAACAAGATTTTGAAAGCAATTGATATGCCAATCCATTAGAATTTAAATATAAATATCAAGATAATATTATGAGCTGGTTAATTAACTCTTATTTTTATATTTGATTTATTTTCCATAAAGGTTAACAATGTTCAAATAAATGAACAAACATTTATATTATGTTCAATTTTATTCACTTCAATAAAATATTCATACTGATATAATCTATAAATTCACATAAAATTTTTTATTACTAACAAGATGCAGACATCTTGATGATATAGCTATTATATACCTGAAATTCATGAACAATGCCAGGCACCCTTGCTAGTTATAATAGAGGCTTTAATATGGTTTAATTGGTTTTGAAATTCCTAATCCTAAATGCAAACATTTCTCAAATTTTAAATCTAATGGATAGTTATGTCAGAGGAGGGGGCAAGAGGGACAGTTGCCCCAGGTCTCACATTTTAGGGACCTCAATTTATAACTCAATATTTTAAAAAATATATATTTGTATATGCATCCTTTTCAATTAACTGCTTTTTCATACTATAAACTATAACTAAGCAATAGTACTTCTTGCAGTTGTGAAAATTCTCAAAAAAATTATACTTTTATTCACTAGCTAACGTTTTCGGTACAATCATATTCTCTTCAGGCTACACACATTTGATTTCAAATGTGTGTAGTCTGAAGAGGATATGATTGTACCGAAAACGTTAGCTAGTGAATAAAAGTATAATATCTTGAGAATTTTCACAACTGCAAGAAGTGCTATTACTTATAGTTTTTATATATTTGTATATTTTTATACAGTTGAGATTCAGCGTTTGTCAAAATTTGAAGTTCTCTATCAATGTTTTCACTTTTTGTACACTTATCATTATATATTTGTCAATTTTGTCATTTTAAATGTAAGTATGAGCATTACAATTAAACATTATGTGACATTCTGTATTGAGTTAGTGTAAGTGGTAAAGTTTTATAGAAATTTAATGAAATTGATCAGGAGAATATAGTTTCAAAGGCAAAATTATTGCAAGAGAAATATGAAAATGAAATAAGTGATGAAACTGTAGAAGAACAAATACTGCAGAAGCATATTTACAAATCTAATCTTAAACTAAGCATGAAACTAGAAGAATTACTAAAGAAATTATCAATATGGGATTTCTAAACATACACTGACGGAAAAAAAACGGTGTAGCAATCATAACTGCTATTTCTTAATAATTTATGCATCCCTAGTGAAATTTGACAGCTTAATAAAAATTAATTTAATTAATCCTAATAATCTTTCTTAACTATATTATTTAATAAAAAATTAAAAATAAAACTTACTATTTAACCATTTTGGATCATATTGCACAGTTCTTAGATATGGTCCTTTACCCATTATTCTATATATTGCATAATCTTGTGCAGAAAAATCTAACGGTGAAGCAATGTAATAACTACCCTGAGAAGTCATAAGAGATGTACTGTTATAATATGGACTATATGGGCATTTTCCAATTCCTGTTACCCATTGAGTTACTGTGTTTAAAGCAGTTATCTAGATTGAATTAAAGAGGGGGAAAAGTTTAAGTTCATATTTCAATCTTCTTTAAAATGATTTTATTTACTCATATTACTATTTTTATATTAAAATTATTTCAAAAATGATCTTATTTGATTATTCAAATTCTTTGAAGTGCATTAAATAAAATAAACTTACATCTCTCCACGTACATTCCGGTGAAAACGCATTGGTCCCACATGTAAAAATTTTATTGTTGAAATATAATAAGACGCGAATAAAGTTCTGGCATTCTTCCTAAATATTTAATTAAAGAAATTAAAATAAGTCTGGAAAATTATTTAAAATTAAATTTTGTGATATTATTACCTTCGTTTTTCCTTTTAATTTACAGGTTGTGACTGTTGATTCCGCAGCAGGCCAGTGTGCTTCTTCCAATTTTCGTAACCCTTCTAAACTTAGTCTGAATAAATAATCTCTGAAAAATATTCATAATAAATAAATATATTTGCATTAAGAACATATTATATATGCATTTTATAAACTTAGAAATATTTCTTACTTTGCACCAACAATTAATTGATAACGCGGGACATCAAAAAGAAGCTCGGTGTAGGATGAAACTTCTGAATGAGTAAACCTATCAATACTGTTACGAAGATCTACGAAAATAATAATCATCAGATTATACTTTTTTGAAAGATATAATTTTATTCTGTAATATGCTTAGTTTAATTTTATTTAAAACTTAGAATTTAAATAAAATTAAAGTTGAATCTGAAATAAATTTTAGTTATTTCATAAAAACTATTTACAAAAAAAAAAAAATCTGCAGTTTATGTTCCAAATAACGATGCTACATGCTTAATGATCATGAAACTATCTGTTTAAATTAAAAAGCAAATAAACTAGTTAATGCAGTAGGAATAAGTAAATATAGTCAGAGTGTATTAACGATAAATTTTTATTTTAAACAGACCTGCTGTTCCTAAGTGGAAGTCTATTGTCATGCCCACATACGTGAGAAACAGCATGTAAAATTAATTCTTAAGTCATTTTTATATAAGTGCTAAAACTTAAGATATCATGCAGATAGGTTATGACACCTACTATGTATCACACACCCTAAATAGCTTTAGTTCATTTCTTTTTACAGCTTGGCACATAATTAATCTTTTTGTTTTTGCTTTTGTAAAATATTTTAGCTTATATTATTCCTTCAGTTACTTCTTTAGAATAAATTCATAAAAATTCGAATTGCAAATTTTGAAAAAAGTAATTTATTTTCCAAGTTTTGAAATGTTGTTATTACTTTATAATGATTATACTTTGAATTTTTTTAATTATGCATGTGAGTGTAGCAGAAGTTGAAAGATCATTTAGTGTTCTGAAAAGAATATTACAACTGAGGCAGGCTATGTGGATAGCCGAAAACGTTTTTGAATAAATGATTTATCTTACTTATTTGGCTTTCTGTTTGCTTTTATTTAAGAATTAAAAACTTTCTACAATCAACAATGTGTGAAAAGTGACTAAATAGACTGGTGACACTCAACATTAATTACCAAATAGTGTGTACTTTAGATTATTTTGAAATAATAACTTGAATTTGCTAATGTTAAAAACACAAAGCTTCTGTGAAATAAATAAAATGTTATAATTGAATAAATATTAAAATACCATTATTTTTATTTTCTTGTCCACAGTCTTATTTTAAATTCTGAAGGACATCAAAAATATTAGTTGCCCCAGGCCTCACATTTTCTCTGAAAGGCCATGCTAATGGTTCAACAAACAAAATCATTCAATAAAAAAGCCAGAAATAGAAAATCATTCTGACTTTACTATTTCTACATAAATTTGAATTAAAATTTAACCACAGTTAAAATTTGAATCTGAATATACAAAAATAAATCAATCATTCTTAAAACCTACAATTAAAAAATATTGAAAGGAACTGCTATTGAAGGGCTAGAAAAACTCCAATCCTAAACTGAATCAGGAGTGAAATTTTTCTAGCCCTTTATTTACAGTTTTTCATTCCACTTCCATTATGTGTATACATGGCAATGATTAACAGATACCAATTACATATGATGTGTATATACATCAATGGACCTAAATGGTTAATGTAAACTGTATTTTGATGACATCACATCAGTGCAACTATGACATTATCTTAAATTAGAACATTATTCTGAAATATTTAAATGAAGTCATCTATTGGTTAACTTGTTAAATTTAGTCAAAAAAAGACTGTACATAGTATAATCTATTGACTAAAATTCTTAAGTTCTATAGAATTTTTGGATTGTTCATAATTGTTTAACAATAATTATTTTAAAAAGTCATTAAATAAAACAGTTATCTAAGTTAGAAAATTGCAAAGAATCATGCCAAGTTTGGTGGTTGTAAATTCTACCATTTTAAGATATTATTCAGCCCAAACATACAAACAAAAATATGTATAAGATATATTCATTATTGTCATATGATTAACTTTTATGTGCTTTAATGCTAGTTCAAATGATAACCTATAAATATGATAGGAATATTCAGCATCATCGAAATTGATATATAATTGATTACCTGTGATCCAACAGTTTTTTTATGCTGTTTTTGAGATGATTTAGATGAAGATTTTGACCATGAAGTAGGCTTTAATTTCTTATCAGATTTATCTTCTTCAAATAATTCAGCAACTAATTCATACTAACAAAGATGCAGTTTTTAATAAAATAATTCATTAAATAAAATTTACTAAATATAAACTAAATTCAATATGAAATTAAATTATAATTTCTTTAATTATATAAACATTTTCTCAGAAATTAAAATAATTTAAAAATCAAATTATTAAATTAAAAAATAATAAAATAACAATCTGATGTCTATTATAAAAAATGAAAACATTTTAAAATTCTGGAAATGAACTCCAAAAATTATGCTAAATAATTATTATTAATAAAAAGAAGAGATTGTTGCTTCCAATGATATTTATATTTGCTTCCAACTATAAAAATGTGACTGGAAGCAAAAATTTAGGGAATATAATATACAAACATTTTATATATACCTCATTTCTATTCTAAATCTAAATTTATATTTAGTTAATATAATAAGAAATCTTAAGAAAAAATTAGATGAATATCTAACCTTAGCCAAAAGATGTTATGAATATTTTATAATTTATTTAATGAGATATATACTTGAATGTTTCAAACAACATAATGAGGTTAGGATGTATTCTGGGATACATCCTAACCTCATTATGTTGTTTGAAATTATTTGTTTGTTATTTTATCATTTGCTTCCAGTCACATTTATATAATTGGAAGCAATATGTTGCTTTCTTTGTGGCTTCAAATGGCTTTTATAATTCTTGCTTCTAATGGATTTCTCAACTATTATTGTAAAAATTTCACTTGGTGGAGAACAAACGAAGAAAAATAAGTATGTTAGAAAGGTAAAATTAATTGTTTATAGTAAGAAATTGAGGAAAATATTGTTTTACCTGGAGCTGTGCGCGCGTCGTCCAGTGCGGGCGGCCATCTTGGGAGGACTGACCAGACAAATGGTGGTGAATATTTTGTTACTCGAAGATACTAATTTATTGTTTATTATTTATTAATCCATTATTACATAATTACATGTTGTTTTGACTTGAATAGTGTCATTTGGGTGCTTTGGAGAAATACAAAGCAGAACTGTGCTATGTTAATTAGAAAGAGTATTTATACGGGTCACCAGATGGCATTGGAGAGTGTCTTCCGATGTCCGTGGCCAGCATACTGTGTATTTGGTGTTGTCTCCGTCCTGTGCTAACCTACCATCCTGGTGAACTTTTTGTGGAAAATTTGTCATCGTGTGTTATTGGAATTTCTTTGGATCACGGCAAAACCATATTGTTGGAAGAAATAGAAAGTTGTTTTATCTTACTAATTCGTTTAACTTTTTCATTAATTTAATAAAAGTTCTTTTGAGGATGACAGATGCTGTCTATTTATTTTTGAACTGGCTCGTACAATCAAAACTCAGTTTTTGTTAATTCTGAAATTATGGCAGAATTTTGGGCTAAGGACCCGGAACACTCGAATCTTGGCAGGAGGCCGGAGGAAGCCCCGATTTCTTTACATTATTACTCTTGCTTTTTTCCCATTTAATGCTTAAAAGAATTTAAGAGTAATAAAGGAACGGTAAGATTCGATAAGACTAGGCGTACCTTTTCGTGTCCAGTCGCACACCGTCGCGACCAAGATACATGGTTAAAATCCAGCGCTGCCTGAACGATCGCGTCGAAACTGACGGGTTCCTTGAGAATGGAAACGCCGATATCTAGCCTGAGGACCGAAACGCGGCATTTCTTTTTCCTCTTCCTCGGATGGAGAGGACCTGGCATCAAGTCCAATGGAAGACAACAGAATTTATCAGATGACAAAAATTGCTTGCTAGGCTGAGGAAAAGGAGGAAGGCAATAGAGGAGAGTAGGGGATAGAACGAAAACGCGAGAAAACCCCTAGAAAGAGGAACAAAAATAGGGAGAAAGGAGTAAACATTTTGCCTCCCGCCAGATGGCGGCGCGCGCTCTCGGCAAGCAGACTAGGAGCGACTGGACGCGACAAGGTACGCCTAGTTTTATCGAACCTTACCAAAGGAAATAAACTTTTTAGAGGCAACAATGCAGGCTATTGAAACTGAAAGGAAGCATATTGAAATGATAAATGATAACATCTCAACATTTATCAGATTCATAGATTTAGCACCTAAAACACTATGTTTATACATATATATAATTTATTTAATGCCATATAGTATGAACTTAAAAAATTTTAAATCAGTGTTTAAACAACAAGAGAATTTAGACATTGTATTATAATTGTATTGTTTTTTACATAAAAAAAAAAAAAATGATATTTTACAGGTTATAATGCTACATATTATATGAAATACAACAGAATGTGCCATATATATATTTGTTTATAAGCCAATTACTTTAGAATTTAAAACGAAATAAATTTGAAATCTATGTTTAAGCCAACCTCCAATTTCAAATATTAAAAAAAAAAAAAAAAAAAAAAAAAAAAAAAAAAAAAAAAAAAAAAAAAAAAAAAAAAAAAAAAAAAAAAAACTATCAGAATTAATATGGATATTTAGATAAAAAAAAAATCAGACTCAGCATTGAAACATCACAATGTGACATAGATAAAAAGATGAAAGGGGACAAGGACATGACTGTGCCACAATGTCCAGTCTGTTTGCTACATTTGAGTCTGGAGTGCCCAAATCCAGCTTTCCCATTGACTAAAAGTTTGACCCAGGCATAGTAATGATGTTACGAAGCTATAGATGGTTGCCCTATCATTCTAATCCATAACCAAGAATTTGATAAATATAACAATTTTTGTAGTAATAATGATGATGTTTATTAGTTACATTGAAAGAATAGTTCTTCCATATTTTAGAACTGTATTAGTGCATTAGCTGAATCCTTCACAAACACCAATGTACAATTAACAGCAAGATATACAATAATTATAAATGATGAAGATGGCAGAGATTGACTATACATGACAAGGATAGAATAAATTACTTCACAGATAATCATGAATGACTTTTATACAAAAATATGGTGAATTGATGATAGCCAGGTAGCATAGTATTTCTGCTTTCTCACTTCCTGATTAATTGTCATTTTGGAAGCTTGCCTCTAGATGATGACAACAACAAGGTAAGATGCAATTTCAGCTACAATGTTCATTTATTTTCAAGAAAAGAAAAAACTATGTCTTTTTTTTATTATGATAAATAAAGCATTTTCTTCTATCTTGTTTTAATATTATTTCTGTGAAATCATCAAACAACCAGATTCTCACTAATTTAAACAAAATATAATTTTATTGAAGCATTTTTCAACAGAAAATACCAATAAAAATATTTAACAAAGCTTAAAAAATAGAAAATCAAAACAAAAAAGGCACAACAGAAATTTTGTTGCAACTAAAGTGAATAGAAAGCAAACCAGCATGAACAATATCACCAGAAATGCAAATCTGAATGAAATCTCAAAATCAACTATAAAATAAATAATCATCCTGTATTTACTAAATGATTAAACCATCAGAAAATACTGAAATTGTTGATCAATAATATCATAAATTGTTACATTTACATTTAATATAACAGATGACACAGTGTGAGGAAGTTAACTCTGACCTGTCCTATTTTATTTGATTATGCACTTTAGACCTGTCCTATTTTATTTTATTATGCACTTTTATTATTTATCGTTTTTCCATTATTATCTAACATATTATATTTTAGTTTAAGAGTTGACTTACTTCCACTTTCTCCATCACGATAGTTGGTAATCATATATTACACAGTCGGGAACTGTCCCCCGGAAGAGCTATCCCGGGTAATGACGTCATCATCTAATCTAAATAAGTTTTACCACTGATCTGATATGAGAAAATAAGAATGATCTCATATTGATGTTTTGTTTGATATATAAATGAATTGTAAAGAGGATGACATGAACTGATAATTCTGTAAGCTAATAAGTTTAAACATGTTACGTATAATTATGTAAATGAAGCAACATGGGACTGTACGTCACTTGGATATAAAAGCCAATGCAACCAACGACTCAGGGAAGTGTTGTATCAACATAAGGTTGGCTAAGTGATATTTGAATTCTTGTAAAGGTCTGCAATTGTTTGAAGTTTGTATCGGAGGTGGAGGTAGTAGAATTAAATAGTATTTAAGGTTTCTTTCTTGTGAATAGTTGACTGTTGATATTTGAATTGGATTAAACAAGTTTTGTTGTTTAATTGATTGTTACTTTATTATCGTTCCAATAAAGCATTTATTAACACTTTTTGTAAGTGTTTTGAGTCTAATAAATTTATATTTTTTTATTATTTAACTTGTTTGAGAATTTCTTCAATTTATTAGTATAAGTTTCTAACATCGTTTTGTTGTTCTTAGATCTAACATTTAATCGGTACCTCTAGTTTGTAAGTTCTGATTTCCGGTTTTGTTTTCGCTGGTTAATTGTTGTTAGATTGTTTTGAAGTTAATTTTTTTGAAGTTAGTTTAGAACAAGACCTGAGCTCAGGCAGAATTCTGGATTGCAGAGTCGTTAGAACTGTTAGGTTTAGTTAGAATTAATATTGTTGCTATTCGTTAAAATTCGTGACTTTGCAACAATATAATACTAACATATTTTTACTCAATGTAAAAACATGTCTACTCATTTCCATTATTATTTGTAAAGTGATTTATAAAATATATTTTTATATATATTTAAATAGGAACATTCAAACATATCAACATATTTTTAATAATCTTGTGAAAGATTTCATCTAACTTGTAAGTTTAATGCTTCTTTTCTATTTGGCTGTACTTTTGTTCTGTTTTGCTTAACTCTCTTCTAGCATACTCAATTATTTTATATTATCCTTTCTGCAATTGGATGAGTACAGTGCCAAGACTATAGGGACCTGTGTCAGCTTTTATTGTTGACTTGAAATGATGCTCATAAAAGCTTAAAGATCTAAGTTTTTTCTAGTTTTTTTAAATGCCTTGTTGTATTCTTTCATCCATTTAAATAGTGTATTTTTTATCAGCCATCTATAAGGTGTAGTTAATATAGAATACTCAGGGATAAATTTACAACAATATCTGACTAATCCTAAGAAACTGCTTAATTCTGTTTTTGTTTCTCTAAAATTTCTAATAGCTTCTATTATGCTTTTCTTAATGATTTTATTCTCTCTCTGCTAAGTTTATGTCTCAAATTTTATAGACTGCTGGGAAAGGTTACATTTGCTTGGATTTATAATTATTTCTATTTCATTTTGGTCATTTGAAAAGATTGATTAATTTTTTATTGTGTCATTCTAGAGTTTGCCAGAAGTAAAAAATTATCTATATAAAACTTCTACCCATCTAAATCTTCTAATTTGTTCTATCATGCATTGTAAAATTTCAGATGTGCAAATTGATTCCAAAAAATCATCTTTTAAATCGATAAAAATCATCATATATAGTAAACTTTGTAATCCTTCTGCTTTCTTTTTCTAGCTCAATTTGGTGAAATACTGATTTTATTTCTGAAAACATTTACTCCCATTCAATCCTGATTCTGACAATTAGTTATTTAATATCAGGATTGAATGGAATAAATAATTTTTGTAAAATGATTTGAAACCAGCATTTCACCAAGTCAAACTAGAAGAAAGAAATTACTAATTGTCAGAACTGAATGCCTTTCATGGATAATAGTCTTATTTGTAATTCACATACCTACAAGTATGCAAATTTCCTTAATTTTTTAATTGTGAAAATAACTGGGGATACTGTTTTCATTGGTTGGTTGGATTTTTTGATAATGTCATCCTTAGTAAATTCTTGCAGTCTATTTTTTCATTAAAGAATATAACTGTAGTGGGAATCCTTCTGGCTATTTTTACTATTGGCATAATGCTTTTGTCTATGATTAATTTTAATTTACATTTTCTCAGATTCCAAATTTTATCTATAGATATAAACAAATCAATAAATTCTCTTTTCAATTATTTAGTATAAGTTCCTGTTTGGTTTCAATATTTTGTAATTGATATCCCATTCATAATATTTCTAAATTATGGATGGCATCTTTGCCAATTATGAGTGTACTTCCTCCACTGACTACATAAAATTTTGATTCTTGTTTCTTTCTATTTTCTAAATGAATAGTTATATTGAATGTACCAATGTTTTTAAAGATTGTTCATTTTCTATATATAAACAATTTTTTATCTGATTTTTCATATGTTTCTTTTATCTTTTATTCATTTAGTATTAGTTTTAGTAATTCCCAACTGCTTTTATCTAAAACATTGCTTGTTGTTTTAGAATCTATCAGAAACTTTGTTATTATACTTCTGATCTGCATGTAAAAATTATTGGGATTATCACCGTCATTTATCTGAAATATGTATTCATTGATAGTATCACTATTTCCCATTTTCTCCTGGATATTGCAACCGTTTTCTCTTATCTTTTTGCATAATTATTTGTTTTAGTATTACATTTTGCTATGTATTCAATTGATTCATATTTCTTGCATGTTTTATTTCTTGGCAGACATTTCTCGTCATTAAATTTATGACCTAAAAATTACATCAATATCAAATTATTTTTTTTGTTAGTTTTGTTTGATGGCTTGCTATTTGTTCTATTGTTAATTCCTCTAATTTATTGATCTTTTATTCTGGCTTTTATGCTACTCACTTATTTCTCAGCTGCTTCTAATATCCACCTGAGTTCTTTTTCTTTATCTACAGTTAAATTATCACCTCTTTTGAATAATTGTGTCTTTAGTTTACTAGAATTATACTTTTCATTCAACTAATCTATAATCATATCTTCATTTCCTTTAAAATTACAGTTAATGAGCTTTTATGTATGTAACAAATTGAATTATCATTTCACTTTCTTTTTTGCAACAATAAGTGAAATACATGCCATTTTTTACGCTGAAATATTTTTCAAATGCTTGCTTACGAGTTTCATACATATCATTTGGTGCATTTTCTTGTCTTGATTCAGCAAGTATGAACCATACTTTTTGTACATTTTCATCTACATAATGCAGAAGTAATGCCCTTTTATGATTAATGCTTTGGATTCCATTTACTTTTAAAAACAATTCAAATGACTTCAGCCACCATCCCCATTTTTGAGATGTTGCAGATTCTTCTCCTGATAGATCAAATGGAATCCCTTTTGATCTATTAGGAGAATAATAAGAATAATATATACAAATTGACCTGATAAGCTATATATTTGAAAATAATTCCTACCTATAATATAATTATTATTATTATTATTATTATTCTGAAAAATAAAAGAATCTTGCCTGTATATGAGAACAGCACCATACATAAAACTTTTGAGGAAAAAAATGCCAAGATATATAATACTTAAAAACCAGCCTTCTTCCTATTAGTTACTATCATATCATATTTATATGCATATATTATTCTTTGTGATTTGGAAAGAATTAAGGCAAAAAATTCTGCATATATACCCAATTCTGATTTCAGAGTAATCCTTCAAGAACTATAGATGTCAATTATTACAATGTTCATAAAAAGAGTATCCTGCTTATTCTTGGAAGAATATGTTCAAGAAATTAAATTTAATATGCTTCTCTGTTGATGCTCCAATTGTCATGTATATAAGCGATGACTGCTGCCTTCCCTCTCTTTTTCCTTTTGGACACTGTCTGCTTGTGTTATGTAAGTTAACTGTCTCACAATAAAAACCTACTTTGAAAGAAGACATTAGTCTTATTTTATTTATGTCTGTCACCTTTATATTTAATAAATCATCATATCACTGTGAACATATTTAACAGAATAATTAGGATAAGCTTTTTATGAACATTGCTTTTCTTACAGAGAGCCATTTAACTGAGTTTATTTATGTAAATTCAATTAAATGGCTCTCTCAGTTGTAGGAAAACCATCAAAAAGCTCCCAAATATCATCTAAAATGATGAAACAACTGATATTTATGAAAGTGTTGACACAATATTTCAAAATTAATGAATTTGCAGAAATGGTCCAATTCCATGGCTTCCTTGATCATCAGATGCTATTCTGCTAGATTTCTTTTTATGGAGTTATTTAAATATTTCATGTACAAAATTTAGCAAATCAAGATATTGATAATATGCATAAGTACATTATGAATGAAACTGTTATACACATATGCTATATGGAGTGGTTATCAAAATGTTTATAGATACAGTTTAATAACTATTTCATAAAATTAATTTG
The DNA here is from genome assembly GCA_000484575.1 of Olivierus martensii. Lineage (NCBI taxonomy): Eukaryota > Metazoa > Arthropoda > Arachnida > Scorpiones > Buthidae > Olivierus > Olivierus martensii. The sequence goes on from AYEL01067629.1 coordinate 51,607, forward strand.
AAAAACTCAAGTTTCTTTGTAAAATATGAATAATTTATATTTCTATAAGTATATTTTACTCTAAATGAAAAACTTAAAATATCAAATTTATTAAAAAGATTTACTTACATGACTTGCAGTTAAAATATTAATGTGTTCTTCCATAACTGTATCTCTGTTTTTTTCTAAAAATCCATTACATTCATATTTAACATCATCAGCAAAATGTTTTATTATAAATGCTGTATTTGAAAGTCGAGGCTTATCAAAATGTTTCCATTTTTTGCAACAATCATACAATTTCTGACACCAAGTTTGATCTGTACCTTTAGGCATCTGCATAAAAACCGATTTTAGAAACAAATTAAAAAAAATTGATAAAAATATTTAAAATTCATACAAACCTTACACTCTTCATCTAATAAATCTAAAATTCCTAATTTACTTTCAATAAGATCAATGCACGGTTGATTGTCATAAAAATCAATAAATTTCCATTCAATTTTCTCTCTTATGTATTCTTCTTGTTCCAATTTAAAAACATGCTGTCATTGCAGAGAAAAATAAGATTAATTTCATTCTTAAAATTCAATTTGAAATTTTTATATAGCATCTTTAATTTACTAATTGATATAATTTTATACTTACAAGATTAAACTGTTGCTGAAGTTTTTCATTTGCATAGTTAATGCAAAATTGTTCAAAACTATTAATTTCAAAAGTCTCAAACCTGTTTCATAATATTTAAAAATTAAATAAAACATTTAGTTTTCAATATTTTATAAAGAAAAATTACTATATATATGTAAGCCAAGAAATTTTGAAAAGAAAAATATAAATAGAGATATGGCCTTTATAAATAGAGATTGGTTTATACACAAGCCAGTTAAAAATAAAAATTTTTCATAACACAAGATTCATGAAATCAATTTGTGATATGTCCCAGTCATGCCAGTTGCATGATATATCATATTTATTCCTAACAAATACAAATATTCCAACTTATGTAAATAATTAGGACTGATGGTTTTTCATAGCACAGATTTTTCATAAATCAAGAAAAATAATTTTTTAACAAAAATTCCGAAGCAAAAATTATTGGGGCTAGGTGGAAAACAGTGATTGCTCCCATACAGTATTATTACATCATATTGTTCACTAACTGAAAGAGAATATGTTATGTGGAACAATATAATATCACTAATATGATACTTAAGATCAACAAACAAATATACAAAACATAAATCATGTAACATGAACTTTTAAATGCATTAAACAAATATATTTGGACTAGCATAACTTACAAATACAATAAATATTTATGTTTTATATCTCAATACATCTCAAATATCTTATATACATCTAGACTTCATTTCATAAATTTTCCATAGACATATGATACATAAAAGGAGCAGATAGCATAGGGAGGACACCTTCCCATCAATAGAAGTAGAAACAATCTGAGGAGTTCTGAATATCAATGTGTGTGAATTTGCTACAATCCAATTTACAGATAACAAAATAAGAGTGTTGTTAGATACAGGTAATGCAACCTCATTACAGCTAGAAGAAGAATCTTATCCATTCATAGATACAAAAATAGTTTTAGAAGGAAACTTCGACTACTCGTTCCTAAATTATTTTGAAGAATGATCTTTGAACAATTCCACTCTCTCATATCTGAGTTTAATATCTACTATCAAACTCATTACCTCCAGCTATATGTGGCCAAAGATGAAAAAATAAATAAAAGAAATAGTTAAGAGCTGCATCGCCTGCCAACACTCCAAAATTTAACATCACACACATGCATCAGGAAGGATCTTCAACCTACCATATGCACATTTTGTACATGTGCAATTGATATCATTGGACCATTGCCACCATCAGACAACAAACAATATTGCTTCATCGTCATATCTGTTTCGATTGTTGACTTGATGTCACTCAATTTCTGACATCATCATGGAATTGATCTACCAAGGTATTCTCAGACTGGATCATCTATTTTAGTTACCTATCAACCACCACAATAGACAAAGGCCATCAATTTGAATTATCACTTGTCAGAGAATTTACCAATTACCTTGGAAGAAACTGCATCCTTATGATAGTTTATCACTCCTGTGCAAATGTATTAGTGGAACAACTGCATACACACCTCAAGAGTGCATTAACCCTTCCATTGTCAAAAATTATGAAATCTGCAACATCCATGTGCTAGCAATCATTTGCAATTGAGTCTAATTAATATTCATTAAATTTTTATAAATTTATATATAATTCTTTTTATCAAAAAATTTTAAAAGTTTTTGGGTTGGTTTATTTTATATATATATGTAACAATGGAAAAAAAATTTTTAATTTTTAAATTTGAAATTCTTACAAGAGAACCTTTTAATATAGAAATTTTAAAGAATACTGTACTTACTGAGCATAATTGAAAATTAATCTCAAAAACTTTTAGTTTCAAAACTATTGTAAAAATATCATAAAATTATTTTGTAAAAATTTTTCTAATAGTAAATTCTAATTATATATTTTTGAATCAATTAAAAACATAATATTTTGGTGAAAATTATTAAAATTAAATAAATTACAATATAATTGTATTTTTGTATAACAAATCTCAATAGTTTGAATCTAAGCTGATCAAGGTTCTGTTAGTTTCTGTGCAGATAATATAAAACTGTGGATTTATCAAAAACCATCTGTGAATAAGTTAATAATCCCTAGATGTTCTGAGGATTCTCTCTCATATAAAAAGATGGTATTCCATACATATTCTTATTCCTTTTTAAACTGCTTTCTACCTAATAACTAATTAAATGAATAATCAGCACACTATGCAGTTATAAGCTCAAACATTTAATCAATGTCCTTAAATGTTAATGTTTTCGGCGTGTCTACGCCATCCTCAGGCATTCAGTCCGTTTCTCAATCGAATCAAGCTTTTCCATTTACATATTGCTATGATAACATTCTGTTTACTGGTAAACAGAATGTTATCGTAGCAATATGTAACATTTATATAACATATGTAAATGGAAAAGCTTGATTCGATTGAGAAATGGACTGAATGCCTGAGGATGGCATAGACACGCCAAAAACGTTAGCGTTTAAGGACATTGAATAAATGTTTGAGCTAATAACTGCATAGTGTGCTGATTATTCATTTAATTAATTATTCCATACATATTTTAGAAGTATCATTCACTGCAATACATTAGAAGCAAAGTTGAGAATGATAAGATATATGAGACAAGAATAAGACATTTCACAAAATCTTTTATGAAATCAATACAATTGAATGTTGAAAAAGATATGGTTAAAAAAATGAAGGACAAGTCAACTACAACGAAGTGTCCAGAGAATTGGAAATGATATGCAAGACACATTTCAATTCCATACCATATGATAAAATGCACAACAATTAAAATCTTAATTAGAAAACAGAAAAAAGTATAGTTTATAAAAGTGCATCCTCATTTTTTACATTATTAAAAAAAAAGAAAAACAAAAAACATAATTTCCGAAAAGCTGGAATATATCAAATCCCAGTCTGTAACAAGGATTATAATAAGGAAGAATTCTAAATCAGTGTAACAAAGAGAAATTTGAAAGAAAAGATTGATGAGCACAAAAGTGACATAAGAGTAGCAAATATGTGAATTTCTCTAGCAAGAAAATTCTGAGTCTAACATAGAAGTAAACTGGAAAGAATCAAAAATTATTATGGAAATGTATTGAGAGGATATATTTGTGGCAGAGACTTTAGAAATTATGAAAAGAGAAAAAATATGAAATATTATTAATGATAGAACATCTGAAAACATCTCTAAGGTCTGGTTATACACCATGAATATACTGTAGACTGTCTCTTTAAATTCTGTCAGTATTATTATGTTATATGTTGTATTTTAAATAGTATCAAATTATTTATTGTCATATAATTCTTATAATATGATGATTTATAGCAAACTTGAATTTATTTTATCCATAATATTTAGTTTTAATGTGAATTGTTTAGATTTTGAATTTTTATAAAATGTAATTGTTCTATAATTCAATTCACAATATTATATTTATCTTCTGTACATTTTGTAGGCACTGAAGTTGGTTTTTACCAAAAGTACTTTGCCTAATAAAGTTTATAATATATTGCTGTTTTGTGCTGATTTAAAAAAGTATTTCATTATAATGGCTAATAACAAAGAAATAAAAATCAAGAGTACTTTCAACTTACAATTCATCTTCAGTTTCCTTGCATAATATAAAATTTCTAATTTAATACAACTAAATTATCATATATGCTTATATATAAGACAGAATTTTTATAAAGAAAAATTGTTATGAAGGATCAACTTATATACTGGACAATTAAAAATCAGAAAATTTTTCATATGATTTCAAGATTTATTGGCAGTCACAGGTATTGTTATGCTTTTATGTTAGCTTCAATCTACCATATTTATTCCTAATAAAGGTAATTTTCTTGCCTATTTTAATATTAAAAATATATAGATGATATGGCTGTTCATAAATTTAATATTTTTGTCTAAAAAAGTATATTAGAGAGAATCTCTGACTCAGGTAGGGTTTCATGTAACAATCCATTTACATAAGTCTCAAAATATACATATTGTTGGAGTACTAGTATATCCCAAAAAATTAATTATATTAAAGAATAAATACACAATTTGGTTGGATGGTCACATGGTAAAGCATTCTCTTACTATCTTGGAAAATCAGGTCCCAAACCTCCAGTTTTTCAGGAGAGTCTAAATCCAGATCCTTAAAAACTAACCTAACAAGTACATAAAACACACGTGATAAATGATGAAATTACAGGAAAAAATGCTTGTTTCTCATATATTATAATTATAATATATTATATATTATAATTTTATCTGTTTCATTACTTCACTTATTTCAATATTATATTTATCTTCTGTACATTTTGTAGGCACTGAAGTTGGTTTTTACCAAAAGTGAAAATATTCATTGAGTGTATATTTGGTCAATGATTATACAATTTCCATCTACAATTATTTTTCCATTCAATAAAATAATTAATATTTTTAGATAGTTATACATCTGAAGAAAATAAACCATGTATGATAAAATGTAGGTAATATTTGCAGCTTACAATCTTTTATAAAAATGAATATTATGAAACTTTTTAAAATGAATTATTGTAATATAACTTAAATTCTACATAATTTGAAAAGCTAAAAATGATTTATCTCATACAAAAACAACTAAAATCTTAGATAATTTGCTATGATTGGTTCATCAAGTAATTAACAAATATAAAACACCAGGATAAGCAGATGAGAAAAAAATTTCCAGGGAAATGCAGACAACTGCAGCAGGTGTTTCATGCCATTTAAAATGTTAAAGAATTGTTTATGGTTATATTTTCAATATTTATGAATAAATATCAATGAAAATGAAATAAAAATGAATGATTAAGAAATAATAATAACACCTATTTTAATAGAATAAAAATGGAGAAAATATGCTTTTATTATTTTTTTTTAATTTTAAATATTTTATGTCATCATACAAAAAATTCACTTTAACTCAAAATTTTAATAAAATTACCATATATCAATATATTCATGTATAAATCAGTTCTCATATAAGTCAACCCCCAACTTTCAAGTGTTACAGCAATATGATATTCATTGAACTAAATTAATAATTTCTTTTATAATTTAAAAAAATTCTAAATCCTGTTCACTATTGGAATAAATAAGACTACTTTGACAAAACGCCAGACTTACAGCATTGAAACATTGCAACACAATGCAAAGAAAAAGCTGGATGAAGAGCAGGATGTGATAGTGTTAGTAGTGTTGCATCAAGATGCATTTCTCTATAATACAATTTTATTAAAAAATTGGTTCAGCAGAAATATATAAAAGAAATATTTAAAATATTTCATCATTCACAAAACTCAACAAAAATATTTAACAAAGTTTAAATAATAAGAAAAAAACCAGAAACAAATTACACAATAGAAATTTTTGTGAAATGTTTTATTCTTTGATAGAGGAATGTGAAAGAGAAGAAAAACTTTTTAATTCATAAAGTTTTTAGGTAAATGTTAAGAAACAGTTGTTTTCTAGCGGGTGGTAGTGGGTTAGATTACAAATTTTGTAAAGAGAGCAGAAGATACACCAACTTTAAATGATGAAAAAGTTCAGAAAGTGAAGCTGATATTGTTAAGGAAAAAACGTTCTCATTTTAACGGAATAGTGGTAAGGAAGATACAGTAGAACCTGTATAAGATGACCACCTCCCATTCCAATCAAAACTGGTCGTTTATACAGGTTAATTATAATACATGTTTAAATGAAACAAAATGATTACACTAATAAAATCAAAACGTATGTTTTTGTTACAATTTATAACACAGTTTATTATTTATTCAGAAACACAAGATATTTAATTAGTACGGAAAAAGCTATCAATAGTGCTTTGTCACATTCCACTTTTATTTTTTATAATTTCTCACAAAGCATGCAAAAGTCGTGAATTTTAACAAATAGCAACAATATTAATTCTAACTAAACTAATGGTTCTAACGACTCTGCAATCCAGAGTTCGGCCTGAGTTCAGGTCTTTAACTAAATTCTAACTTAAAAATAATTAACTTCAAAACAATCTAACAACAACTACGTTTAACCGGCAAAACAAAACTGGAAACTTACAACTAGAAGTAAGGAATAAGTGTTAGATCGAAAACAAGTAAACAATGTTAGAAGCTTATACTAATAACTGGAATAAATTCTCAAACAAATTAGATAACAAAAATCTAAATTTATTAGACTCAAAAACACTTACAAAAGTGTTAATAAATACTTTATTGGAACTATAATAAAGCAACAATCAAATAATCAACAAAACTTGTTTAATCTAACCCGAATATCAACAATCAACTATTCACAAGAAATAAATCTTAAATACTAATTAAATCTCCACCTGTGAGGAAGTTAACTTGGACCTGTCCTATTTTTATTTTATTATGCACTCTATTATTTATCGTTATTTTCTTATATGCTAACGTATTATATTTTAGTTTAAAAGTTAACTTACTTCCCACGTTCTCCGCCTCCGTAGTTGGCAATCACGTGATACGGAATCGGAACCCGTATCCGGAAGAGCTATCCCGGTTAATAATGTCTTATCTACATAATAATTACCACTGAACTGATGTGTGAAAATAAGAATGATCCATATCGGTAATTTTGTTCGATCTATAAATTAATTGTAAAGATAATGACATGAATGAATCACTCTGTAAACTAATAAACTTTGAACTTGTTACGTATAAGTATGTAAATGAGCGAGTGCGGCGGTGTTCGTCACTC
>AYEL01067630.1:0-45685 GCA_000484575.1 Olivierus martensii
GTATTATTTGGATTTACATTAATTGCAATGGGAAAAATTGATTCGGATTACGAACTTTTCGGATCACGAACAGGGTCAAGGAACGGATTGTGTTCGTGAACCGAGGTATCACTGTATTTGTCTCACGTAAATAATACACTGTATTCATTTGAAAGAAATTTAGATATACTGTATTTAACAATAATAGTCTGTTGTCATACGGTCGACAAAACATCTGAAGAATAAAACATTGTAAACTATTCAAATTGAATAATACACTGTATTCATTTGAAAGAAATTTAGATGTACTGTATTTAACAATAATGGTCTGTTGTCATACGGTCGACAAAACATCTGAAGAATAAAACATTGTAAACTATTCAAATTTTAAATTATTATTTTTTTACCGAAGCTATACATAATTTAGAAATCTCCACGTGATCTTGTTACAACTTTGCTATCAAAAACTCGTTTGAAAAACGTTATTTTTGATTGCTTAGATTTTTTACATTTAATATATGCAAACTTTTCAATAAAGTATATATATTGTATTGTATGTAACTTATGTTATCATTTTTCAATTTGAATATGTGCAGATAAAAATGAATAAATATGTTGTCTTTAAATGTACAGTATGATCTTATTATTATCATATTAAAGGCAATATATATTTATTCATTTTTATCAGCACATATTCAATTCAAATTGAAAAATAATAACGTAAGTTATATACAATATAATGTCTATTCTTTATTGAAAAGTTAGTAGACATCAAATGTAAGAAGTCAGAGAAATTAAAAATTATTGTTAGGCTTTACTGTATTATTAATTTAATAAATCGAGTGAAGTTAGAGCTATAAGTATATTGTAATGTCTTTAACTTAATTTTATTTTATCGTTTTTTATATTCTCGCTGGCGGAAAATTTTTGAATTTATATACAACACAGAATTAAAACCATGTAGCGTCATTATTACTTTATTATGTTATAAAAATCGAGAGGTTAAATTTTTCTAATGGTAATACAGCAAATCAGTATTATAGGGAGATAAATTGAATCTACCAATGATTTTTTGACAACTTAATTAAATTTAAATACAGTAATTTTATTTAAGATTATCTTGAAAAATTAAATTATATACTAAACGATATATAGGCCTACAGATATTTAGGATTAAACAAGTTCTTGGGAATTTTTATTAAATAATAGCTTAATTGAATTGAAATATTGTATTTTAAGAAATTTAAAACTAATATAAATTTTAAACTAATTACAATACAATAATTCAAATTTAATATTTTAAAATTAAAATTTAATTTCTTGAAAAAGTAATCTTATGAATTGAACTTATACCGTAACTTATAAATTTAAATAAGAATAATAATTATTTATATAATGCAATCATTTTTTCGTGAATATATAGTAAACAATTATTACACAAACAATTTGGTATTGTATGCACGATCCGTTCTAGATATTAGCAAAGCAAGCATGTGATTAGAGCGACATTTCGAGAAATCGAGAAAAAATTAATAAGTTGGAGATCGAGAGATTTTGCGTGAGGCAATAGAAAACCTAGAGCTTGCCCTGTCTATACATTAAATTTACAGATTTCTTTTCCATTAATTTTCTCTTTCTTATTTTTATTTACTGTTAAAATATAAAGTATGCTTAAGTATAATGTATTGATTATTATAACAAAAATTAATACATTTTTAATAAAATCGTCCACATGAAAATAGTATCGATTGACAGCTTACAGCATCTGAAAACATTTTCCAAAGAATCATGTGTATATTAGCTGCAATTCTAGAGATACTGTAGTATACATATAATACTTAAGTTAAAGATTCATATCCCAATCTATGTTAAAAAGAAGTGCGGATCAGTGTTTTCCAATATAAAGAAAAAAATCATAAAACGAATTTTATACTGTACTAATATTTGAGATTGCTAGAATAAAAAAATGTTAGAGATTTAAAGATTCATCCGTTGACACGAGTTCTGTTAAGTGTGAATCGATAACTCTGTGCATAAAGACTTACCCGAAAAAAATCACGTAACTCGAAAATTGTATCCACTTTGTTAGATAGTAATTTTAGAAAGTTAATTCCGTTTATGATTATTGTACCTATCGATTTATATGTTTTTATGAAGGAAATCTTTTACTAAAATCACATAAAAGAAATTAATACATTAAATAAGTGAAAAATTGAGGGAAAAACGAACTAAATGATATTTTATTAAAATATTTCATATTTTAATTAAATAAAGCTAAATAAAATAGTCAAAACTATATTTAAAAATGAATGAAATCATACATTTAGAGCTGTATAAATTTATTGATGATTCTTTCTTTTTAACATATGCTTTTAATTTAAAAATATGTTTCTTTTTTTTTTTGAGAACTTAAGGCTAGAAGGATTATAATTAATTCACATAAGCCTGCCACTCTGAAATTTCTTTTAGATATAAATTTTATTTGAATTTAATAAAATACAATCGAAATAAATTTATTCCGTCATGCTCAGAATTGTCTTGAATTATATTGCAAAATGTGACTTGAATCTGACTTTAAATATAAAAGTTATAAATGAATACACACACGTTATGTCTTATTAATGAATGAACATTGATCTCATAAGCTTTGTCCCCATTCGAAAAAAATAGTTATAATAGTCTGTATTTAAAAATTAAATATTGTATTGTATTTAATTATCTATTAAAATATTTTTTGCGAAAATATATTAAGAAATGTTTAGAAGTATCGAAAAGATATTCAAAATTAGTCAAATTTGGAAATTTTCATAATTAAGTCATGCATCTAGGCAATATTTTATACAGAAAATTATTTTTGATTTAATAATTTTTCTTATATTTAAATGAGATAAGAAATTGGATTCTCATTTTTTTTAAAATATCTTTATTAATGAGGTATTGCAAATTATAATATTTTATGATTATCTTATATGTAATTTTCTGTAACTTTAGAAAACAATTTTTCAATTATTATTTTTTACCTCTTTCCTTCATTTTTTTTTTTTTTTTGTTTTTGTTTTTGCTAGTTTTAATAAATATATAAGATTCCTTTACAGAAAATTGTGCTTAATTTAATTAAATTACATTCATAGTATGACCAGAATTTTTAATTTATTTTATTATATATCAAGATAATTTCTATGGAAAGATGCATAAAAATTTGGATATAGATTTTCACATAACCAAAGCAGTAATATAAGATATTTCTCTAAAAATAGATATTACGTTATATTGAATCGAAACAAAATTAACGAGTGAAATTATAAAACTATAAGTCTTATATTAGATATGACAGAAATGACCAATATTTCAAAAATATCTCAGTCTGGCCATACTGTCTATAGATGATGATGCCAGACTGTCTGACACTTTTAACAGACCGCATGTCTGCCGACAACCCGGCACCTTCTGACTACCTGGCGCCGACAGGTATCAGCTTCATATCCCCTCCCTATTCTTTAGCTTGTTAAAACTGAAGCAAAAGAACTTCTGATAAAATTACTGAATTATTTCGAAAACATTCAAAATATTACAGATCTAAATTTATAAAAGTTTTACATTTATTGCTATGTTTCTTAATAAAAATAATAAATTTAGAGAATTTTACTTAGTATTAATTTCTAGAAAATTTTAAAAAGTGTGAAATGACTATCACATTTTTTAAAATTTTCTATAAACTAATATTAAATTATATCTCGGAAATACTCATGAAGAAATATTTCTCAGAATTTTTTTTTTTTTTTTTAATTCTCTGAGAAATATTCTTATATAACTTTAATGTAAAATAAACATAATGAAAATTTCAAAACAATAACTTATATATGAAATACTTCTGTTTTAAAATAGTTTTACTTTTTATATAATTGTTTTTAATATGTTTAAACCACAAAATTATATTTTATTGTTTCTATACTTTTAGCCATGTTAGGTAGTTTTATTCTTATAGTAATTATATAAATATTGACTTATAGTACTATCTTAATAATATTTAAAAAATAATATTTAAAAATCTAAATAATATTTAAAAATATTTAAAAATAATGAAAGAGAAAGGGGTCACCAGTATTTAAATTTTTAATAAAGTTTTTCTGATTAAAATTTTAATCCAAAAATATTTTAATATATGATAGTTTCTTTAAATATAAAAGATATCTGATTTTAAAAATTTTTTCAATTTGTCAATTGTCAAACTGCTAAATTAGTCTAAGACTATAGTATTTATAAAATAATAATCTAAACAAATATTAATTCCCAAATTTAAGATTTATTTTAAAGTTGTTGTTTAAAAATTTCAACAACAATTAAAATAGTTTACTATGTTTTATGACATATCATTGAATTAATTAAAAATACTGATATCATATTATTGAAACAGCATTCTATAGCTATAGTATATTTAATTAATAATAAAATTCCAAATTCCTGGAGCTCAAGTTGGGGTTATATGAAAATTATCTGGTTTTATTAAACTGTGAAATTAGAGAAAATTTTTCTTTCTGAGCAAGTAATGAATCTTAAACTTAATCAATGCATAACTTTTTTCAATTTGTCAATTGTCAAACTGCTAAATTAGTCTAAGACTATAGTATTTATAAAATAATAATCTAAACAAATATTAATTCCCAAATTTAAGATTTATTTTAAAGTTTTTGTTTAAAAATTTCAACAACAATTAAAATAGTTTACTATGTTTTATGACATATCATTGAATTAATTAAAAATACTGATATCATATTATTGAAACAGCATTCTGTAGCTATAGTATGTTTAATTAATAATAAAATTCCAAATTCCTGGAGCTCAAGTTGGGATTGTATGAAAATTATCTGGTTTTATTAAACTGTGAAGTTAGAGAAAATTTTTCTTTCTGAGCAAGTAATGAATCTTAAACTTAATCAATGCATAACTTAATTCTTTTAAAAGGCTAAAACCCTAAAATTATTAACAACCAACTCTCTCAGTGGACTTATATAGCAAACACAGAGCGAGAGGTCAAAAGCATTTGTATAGTGTGCATTTATAGCAAACAAGATTGAACCCTAAAATTATTAACAACTTATATAGCTAACACAGAGCGAGAGGTCAAAAGCATTTGTATAGTGTGCATTTATAGCAAACAAGATTGATCCAATACTGATAAAATTTAAAATCATTGTCTTCATTTACCAATTTTTAAAATCAGATATCTTTTATATTTAAAGAAACTATCATATATTAAAATATTTTTTTGTCTTCATTTACCAATTTTTAAAATCAGATATCCTTTATATTTAAAGAAACTATCATATATTAAAATATTTAAAATAGCATTTTTATTTAGCTATTAAAATTTTTATAATTTAAAATTTAATTCAATTCATTACAATCTTTGCTTTAAAATAGCATTTTTATTTAGCTATTAAAATTTTTATAATTTAAAATTTAATTCAAGTACTTTTATTTTTATTATATTAAATTCAAGAAGATTCCAATCATGATTTTAACAAAATAATACTCAGATTTGAATCAAATGACAAACTAATGAACATATGAAATAGTATAATTTTGATGCCTCTCTAGTTATATAAAAATTGTCTAAGATATTTTCTGGATTATAATGATTTGCTATAAAATATTCATCTTAGAGATAATTTCTTTGATTTAATTTTCCATTTTCTCATTAATATAGATAAAATTTTCATTTGTATTCACATTTTGCAAAATTATTTGAATTAAAATGTGCTAATAATAATAAAAACTAATATATTTTCAATAAACATAAATAAATTACTATAAAGAAATTATATACATTTGTTTCCTTAAGTATTTAAAAGAAAAATATTTAAGTAAATGTTTGCATATTGTTTTATTATAGGTAAATATGCAACAATTTTAAAATTTTGTTTGAAAAATACACTAAAATATTATACAAATAATTATTATTGTATAAATTTCAAATTATTTGATTATAAATAATTACAGAATATATAAATAATTTATCAATGACAAAAATTATCAATTTAAATTTTATTAACAAGTTATTAACATACTATAAATAATTTTCAACAAATAGGAATAGAACCGCATACAATAATTAAAATGGCACAATTAAAAATTAGGAAATATTAAATACTGGAATGTGAGAGTAAACTGCAAAACAATAAATTGCAATAGATCCCACTAAAACAGATTTATATATTTATGACATTTGATGTACTGACTAGTTTATCATAAATATAAATTTTTAAAACCATATTTAAGGAATTTATTTCCTTTAAGTCTTGTTAAAATTAACAAAAGTATTTAATGGATAAATATTACAATTAAAAAAAATCACAGAATTTTGAGCACCATTAATATTATAGGATTTTTTTGCAGATGAGGAAAGAAAATAACCTAAAAGTGAACAATGCAGATTATATTTGTAATTGTTATTCTACTTTTCTAATCATTTTAAGATTTTCATTTTCTTTTGGTATACTTTAAAATATTATCTTCCAACAAAATTGCAAATACTTCTACAGTAAAAATATTTTGTAAAATATTAGGCACAATTTTCAATTTTCTTTTTTTTCATTAATGCTTCAAATGCAGCAATTTCCTTTTTTTCTTTAGCTTCATTTCTGTTTTCAAAATCAAGTCTATAAAAAAGAATATCATTAGGTTTTGTCTTCTAGTAAATAGTCAATAATCATTAAAATTATATGACAGTAATAATAAGTTTTGCTTTAATTATTTTGTCAAGGAAAGTTACATTGTTATCTGTATTTCTCATAAATCAAATACAGAACACACCCAATTATCTGGGTTGGATTATCCAAGTTGAGGATTAACAGGTATGAATCTGCAATCTGGAAGTGATGTTTAATTATTGATGTTTTATCTTATATGTGCTATCCTTAAGTTTTGCTTTAATTATTTTGTCAAGGAAAGTTACATTGTTTGTTATCTGTATTTCTCATAAATCAAATACAGTACACACCCAATTATCTGGGTTGGATTATCCAAGTTGAGGATTAACAGGCATGAATCTGCAATCTGGAAGTGATGTTTAATTATTGATGTTTTATCTTATATGTGCTATTTAAAAGATTTTTTTAAATGCGCCAGATTCATTTCTTTATTATATCTTAAATAATTTTACAATAAAAATTAGAATTAAATTAAAACTACAAATATTGCAATCATTTCTTGTTTCCTTTTTTTTAATAAATAATAGAACTGTTGAATACAGAATATGTATGAATGCAAATTATTTTTTAACTAGTTAGCCCCTGGTCACTATGTGCCCAAATACACCAAAAACGAAATATTTGTTTCTTATATGTCAGATTTGAGATTTTTATTTAATATAACCTTGTTATAATGCTTTTGCTTGTTTTTTCCTCCAAATCATTCTTTGAAATTTTCTTTATATGAAATTGGCAAGTAACAAACTATCGATTTACCGATTCAGTTATTTAGGTAATAATTATAAATTTTATCTTAAAATATAAAATTATAATTTCTGAAATGAATAAAATATTATTTAAATGCAACAATTATGTAGCCTCGACGCACTGAATACAAATGAAACTCTTGAACCGGGGAACAACCAACATTTTTTAATCGAAAAAAACAGAAATTGAAGTCAAATAACAAAAAGAAGTATACAAACATAAATAGGAAGTAAACTATGATAATTTAAAGCAAAATTTATAATGAGATTGGGATTTAGTTTTCTAAAAGATGTGATTAAAGATTCGAAGCGAGAGAAAATAGTAATGGCAACACTTCTGGTCCGGGAGTTTACAAATGCGCAAAAAAATGGACACAACATATTTAATTAAATTTATCTCTTATTATGGCTCCAAAAAAAGTTAAAAGTGTTAGTGAAGGTGGTGTTAAGAAACCTAAACGTATTACTGTTGATACAAAAAAGGAAATTATATTAAACATGAAAATGGTGTTCGTGTTTCGGATCTCGCCAAAAAATACGACATGGCGAAATCGACGATCTGCACTATTCTAAAGAATAAAGATGCTCTGAAGAAAACAGATGTATCTAAAGGAGTGACTAGGTTAACGAAGCAAAGGCCTCAAGTGTTACAAGTAGAGAAATTGTTGTTAGTTTGGATTAATGAAAAGGGACTTAAGGGAGATAGTGTGAGCGAGTCTTTGATATGTGCGAAGGCTTTAGAGCTTCATCAATATTTATTGGCGAACCAGCCAAGTACAAGTGATAGTAGAGTCGAGGAATTTAAAGCAAGTGCGTCGCAGGTCGAAAAATTTTGTCAATGAACTGGAATTCATAGTGTCGTTAGGCATGGAGAGGCAGCTAGTTCAGACCAAAAGGCAGCAGAGAAATATGTGAAGGACTTTGGTAAGTTTATAGGCTTAGAAGGTTACGTCCCGAATCAAATTTTTAATTGCGATGAAACAGGGCTATTCTGGAAAAAATGCCAAAAAGGACATACATAACCAAGGAGGAAAAGTTGCTACCTGGCCACAAACCAATGAAGGATAGGCTTACACTATTATTGTATGCGAATGCAAGTGGAGATTTTAAAATTAAGCCCCTTTTAGTGTACCACTCTGAAAATCTGCATGTTTTTAAGTGCAATAAAATAAGCTTCCAGTAATGTGGAGATCAAATTCTAAGGTTTGGGTTACCAGAATATATTTTAGGGAGTGGTTGAATGATGTTTTTGCTCCTTCTGTTAAAACATATCTTGAGGAAAAGAAATTGCCTCTTAAATGTGTGCTGCTTATGGACAATGCTCCTGCTCATCCTCCAAATGTTGAAGAAGACCTTGATCCTGCATACGACTTTATTAAGATCAAATTTCTGCCTCCTAACACCACACCTCTATTACAGCCAATGGATCAGCAAGTAATTTCTAACTTTAAGAAATTATATATGAAAGGTCTTTTTTCAAAGTGTTTCCAGATCACCAATGATACAGATTTGACCCTGCGAGATTTCTGGAAGGATCACCTTAATATCCTCCACTGCATAAAACTCATTGATAAAGCCTGGAACAATGTCTCTTACCGCACATTGCAATCAGCATGGAGGAAACTTTGGCCAGCTTCTGTGCCTGACAGACATTTTAAAGACTTTGAGGAAGAGACAGATGTGATACAAGACATTGTAGCCATTGGAAAAAGTTTGGAGTTGGAAATCAACGAGGATGATGTGGTGGAGCTGCTGGAGGATCATAGCGTAGAACTCACCCCAGAAGAACTTATTGAATTACAACTTGAGCAGGTGGAAGCTATTGAGGAGGAGCACTCAGCAGAAGAACAAGAGGTGCAAGATGCTTCAACTGCTGAAATAAAAGACATTTGCAGTAAGTGGAGTGAAGTGCAGGCTTTTATTGAGAAACATCACCCTGACAAAACTGTTACCGGAAGAGCAGTGGAAATTTTAAATGATAATGTAATGGACCATTTTCGCAAAATTCTCCAGCAAAGAAAAAAGCGGATTTCTCTGGATCGTTATCTTACGCAATTACCAACTGCCTCTTCTTCGAAGGAGTAATTTTCCTCCTCCCCCTCTCCACTCCTCCATCCTCGTGTGCCATCAATTATCAACCACAAAAATATATTGTATATATGCAGTATTGTAAAATTAGTTTTATTTTGGTAATTAAACTGCTTTCTTCTAATATTACTGTTATATTTATTTCCTTTCTGTATTATTTCCACACAAAAAGCCATAACATGTTAAAAAATTCTTTCTTAGGACAAAAAACATATTATTTGGATTTACATTAATTGCAATGGGAAAAATTGATTCGAATCACGAACAGGGTCAAGGAACGGATTGTGTTCGTGAACCGAGGTACCACTGTAACTCAATATCTTGCTGTTTATTGTAATGTTGCTGTTATAGTTAAATTGTGTTCTGCTGGAATGTTTTGGTTTGAAAGCTTGTTCTGTTTCTTATTAAGTTGTTGTATGTACTGAAGAGGGCTTATCAAAGTTGAAAGCACTTTTTATTAATAAATATTTTCTGCCTATTTAGTGCTTGTTTGTTTATATCTGTTGACATATTCAAATTTTATCACTTTCTTTGTAACTGTTTCTGCAATATAAATAAAAGAGATATGAAAAAGAAAGAAGGAAAATAAGTAGGGAAGTGTTTTGTCATAATCAAATGTGAATCCATGCAATGTGACAATTGTTGGCAATTAATAAGTGCAATCTTTCCTGTTGGTAAAGCTTAGCACTTATAGTTCTCCAAAATAGCACATATTAGCAGTAATACTGCTAATTTGTGCTATTTTGGAGAACTATAACTTCAAAGTTAAGCAGTGTTTAATATCTTCAGATTTTACGGCTTAGCACTTATAGATAATTTTTGATTTTTTCTAAATTGTATATCAGTTAAAATTTTTGCATCTTTCTGAAATATGGAATATATTCTTTACACACATATTTTTGAAAAAATTAAATGAAAAGCACAAAAAATGAGAACTAGAAAAAGTAATAATGACTTTATAAGATTTCAAATTCAAACTTAAAAACACTGCTTATCTTCTGTTATAAACGGTAATAGAAATCAAAAGCACTAACAGCAGTAAATAAATAAAACAGAATTTTATTCCTATAACAAGAACGTTTTCGATATACTCTTATATCAACTTCAGTTGTACAAAACCAATACAGAATCGAATCACATTTAAATTATTCATGAGATTCGAATTTAAGAACACAATACAACACAAATTCAAAAATAACTTAGGAAAAAATTTATAGCTAATAACTAAAACAAATCAACATAACTTGTAACTATATAATATAATAACCTAAATCTAAAATAAATAATAAATTAACATTAATAATATTAAAATTATTTAAAGTTCAAACACATCAGTGGCACTTTCATCTATTACCAACTGAATTTAGGTTATTATATTATATAGTTACAAGTTATGTTGTTTTGTTTTAGTTATTAGCTATAAATTTTTTCCTAAGTTATTTTTGAATTTGTGTTGTATTGTGTTCTTAAATTCGAATCTCATGAATAATTTAAATGTGATTCGATTCTGTATTGGTTTTGTACAACTGAAGTTGATATAAGAGTATATCGAAAACGTTCTTGTTATAGGAATAAAATTCTGTTTTATTTATTTACTGCTGTTAGTGCTTTTGATTTCTATTACCGTTTATAAGATTTATTTTACATATAAAAATGTTTGAGCTATTATTTTTGCTAAAAATTAGTACCTTTTTTTTATCAAAAATATTTATTATATTCTTAGTCTAAATTGTAATTATGAAATGTCTTAAAAAATAGTCATAAATCAAATTCTTATTATTTTAAATGGGAAAAATGAGTTTTTGAACTCAAAAATATCAGTTTTTTTTCACACATATATGCTGAAATACCATATAATTACAAATAATAACAGAATTACTTCAACTTAATTGTTGAAGTAATTTTGTATTGTATATTAATTATCATAACACAATAATAAAAAATGCTGAAATACTTCTTACTTTAGTTATTAAATAAAAGTAAACAATAAGCCAAATAAGTAAGATAAATCATTTATTCAGAAATGTTTTTGGCTATCCATGTAGCCTGCCTCAGTAATTGAGGCATGCTACGTAGATAGCCAAAAATGTTTTTGAACAAACGATTTATCTTACTTATTTGGCTTATTGTTTACTTTTATTTAATAAAAAATGCAGGAATGTTTCTTAGAGAAAGTCATGATAAATAGATCAATTATCAGTGTGAAAATGTTTAAAGCTTCATCATTACAGGCTTCATAGTTAAGCTGTTTTTTACAATCTAGAGGATCCAGAATCAATTCTAAGTCTTTTGCCTCCATATATTTTTAAAAGAAAAGAAAGAAAAAAACCTGAGTCTAGTCCATCAATCATTTCCTTTATTTGCTGGCCAACCCAGTTATGATGGCCCTGCCATTCGGTAATTAACAAAATACTCATTATATACTTTCGCTTCTTACTACAACTACTAATTAATCAGTCTTCAGCACTTGTTTAAGTGAAAAAATATATTTTAATAATTGTTATTTTCAATGTAATTATAATCATTCAGTAATTTTTGACTGGAAAACAGAAGTTACTATTAGATAGAAGAAATATTATTCAATAAAAGTCATTATATGCTGTTCAGCAATTTTGTGAAATGTTCTTTTCAAGAAAACAATAATTATAATAATTACTTGCAAAATTAATTAACAATAATTATATTAATTACTTGCAATTATTAAAAATCAATGATATAAAGCTATTGAATGTTTCATCATGCATAAAATAAATAACAATATACAAAAAGCATTTAAATTCAACAAAAAAATTTCCTTTCATAAAATCCATCAAAAAGTTGATATTATTATTTAAGAGATGCTTATTGGCATATGGATATTTAAATTAATATTTGTGTTTATATTTTATATGAATTAATATTTTTAATTTAAATCTATTTAAATTTTTAATTAAAATAAATCAATGTAAGTTTTTATGTATTTAAGGCAAGTAATAAATTTATTTTTCATATCAGTCCAGTATGCCTTAACTTAACAGCAATTAATGAATCAATCCTAATTGAAAATATAGAAATATTTCGAAAAAATGGATTTGATTTTGAAATCAACAATAATGCAGAAAGTGGGCAGAAAATAAAGTTAACATCTTTACCAATTAGTCAAACTTGGAGTTTTGGAAAAGAAGGTAAATATTTTTTAAAATTTATAATAATTTTGGGATGGATTTTAATAATTAGCAGTTTTCTTACAGATATAGAAGAAATGTTGTTTCTATTAATTGACTATCCTGTGAGTAATTATAAAATTCAGGTTTTCCTATCATTAATGTTATTAAACACTTATAAAAATTATATTGGATTAGGGGAAAATGTGTCGGCCTTCAAGAGTATATCAAATGTTAGCATCAAGAGCTTGTCGCAAGTCAGTAATGATTGGAACTGCTCTTTCTCATAAAGATATGAGAAAAGTATGTATATTTATGTAAGAATATTTTTTTATGATTTGATTTATTATATTTTAAAGCATATAACATACATTCTTCCCAAAGAAAGGCTTAAAAATCATCTTGCATCCAATATGTCAGATTGCAGTTTTATAATTTGTTAATTAATTCCACTGAATAATTCTGTCAGCTATTATCATTTTTACATAGGCTTACTATAAGTGTTGTTATGCTGCAAAAACTTACATTTGTTATGTTGCAGAATTTAGATGATCTTTAGTCTGTATAGTTAGTTCTCCCTTCATTTTCAATCAAAGAGAAGTACATACTTATCAAATAGTCTTATCAGTGACACAAGAGTTATAGTAAGATGGTTTGGATTGTTTTTGGTTTATGATGGAGAGTAATTCAAGTTTGGAACATGGAAAAATCAGTTCATCTTCAAAGAAGAGGGATTATTTATAATGTTCATGAATATTTTAAAAATGAGACAACATATAAGATTGTTTCATATATAGATATTCCTCTATTTATGATGGGTTGTGTTGATATCAGCCATCATAGATCAAACAAATCTAGTTGAAAATGATCAACAATAATAATAATTTTAATAATAATACTAGGCAATGGAAAACTGAATCCTCCAAGAATACAGATGATAAAATCATCTTTATTTGATCCCAGATCATCCAAGGTGATAAAATCATTTGGAATTTAACCCAAATTCTCCATCGTAAGTGATTATTTTAATATGCAACCATTGATTGACTGTAAATTTTTAATAAAACACAAAGTATTTCGAGCCAATATGCTGTGAAAATATTAGAGTTCAGAATATTGTAAGGTCAATCATAACATTGAATTATAAGTCAACGATCGTAAATAGGAAAGCATCTGTATTATAAACTTAATATATATTTCTCTAATATATTTGTAATTCATATAATAAAAAATATCAATAAAAATAATTCAATAAAATTAAAATATTTTAATATTGCTTATATGAATAAAAATATATATTATTATATATATATGCATTGATTTAAAATATATTTATTTCATTTTATATGCATAAAAATAACAATGTGATAGTAGAAGTTATATTGCAGTAGTAGTAGTATACAGCCCAAGCACTGTGACCAACAATGGTCCATTGTGCACCCCAATCAGATCATCCCAGTAGAAGTCCCATCTTTAAAACAAATGACAGTATTTTCCTCAATGGGACAGTAGCAAGATCCTCTGGAACAAGAAAATACATCCCTAAAAGATCATGCCTAAGCCATGAAAGGGCCACACATTCACACAAAATGTGAAGAGGAGTTTCCTCCACGTCCTGACATCTTCTACAAATAGGGTTATCAATAAGTCCAATCAAGTGAAGATGTCTACTAAGATGACAGTGCTCTGTAAGAGGCCCTGTAACAATCCTAATTTCATGTTTATTCAGTGAAAGCAAATCTTTAGTTCGCTGAGCAGAACAACCTAAAATGAGAGCCTTCACCTACTTAAGACTAGAAATAGATCTCCGGGAAATGAGATGCTGGATTACTAACCAGTCCTTGCTGACCCGCCCAAAAGCATCAGGTCCAATGCCCAGGGCAGGCTCAGATCCAAAAAAGGGACAAGAAGCCCTTGGCAAGCCCATCAGCAACCTCATTGTCCTCAATCCCCTTGTGCCCCAGCACCCAAACAAGCTGCACCTTGTTCTTGGTAGCCAGTTCCTCAATAAGAAGATGACATTCCCAAACAAGCTTAGAAACAAAGCGGGAACTTTCAAGCGCCTTAATCGTAGCCTGCTATCAGATAGGGTGTAAATATGCTTGCAGGCATAACTCCTATCAAGATTAATTCTAATACATGCAGCAATAGCAAAAATTTCTGCTTGAAAGACAGTGGCAAACCACCCAAGGGAATAGGAATAAAACATCCACGTCTTCTCACAGTAAACCCCACCCCAACTCCAGTAGTGGTTTTAGAACTGTCCATAAACCAGATCAAACCACCCTCGATACTGCACCTAAATCCCCCTCCCAGCTCTCCAAACTGGGAAAAACAGCATTAAAGGGTTTGAAGAAGTTAAATTTAGGTATCATGTAATCCTTAACCATCCCAAGAATGTTACAGTATACTCTGTCCCACTCAAAAGTAAATGCTCCACCTTGTGGGTCCAAGAAATCCCTCTCCCAGAAGAATGAAGCTTATAATAGCCTTCCCGGGCACTCGCCTCAACAAACAAATGCAAAGGAGAATGCCCAAGAGGACTTCAAGAGCAGCAGTAGGAGCAGTCTTCATAGCCCCAGTGATGCTCAAACAAACCAACCTTTGAATCTTTCCAAGTTCAGTCCAAGTCTTAAGTAAAACCCTTTGCCACCAAACAATGGCAGTGTAAGTAAGAAGGGTCTCACAACCATGGTATATATCCAAAATAACAGCCCCCAAGTCTTACCCGAAATACCCATGCAAGCCCAAACAGCCCTTCAGGCCTTCCCAACAACAAACGCAACATGTGACTTACAAATCAAACCCTTGTCAAGCATAACGCCAAGGTATTTGGCCTGGGTAGAAAACTGTCTTCTTTGAGTAAAAAATTTGATAACAGTCTTAGCCGGATTAACAGACAATCCAACTCTATTACACTAATCAGAAACTGTATTAAGAGCTGCTTGAAAGACCTCAGATACAGTCCTGGGAAATTTCCCCACTATAATGATGGTTATGTCATCAGCATATCCAACAGTCAAGAAATTCTTCCCATTGAGTAAGCCAATAACTCATTCACCACAAGGCACCAAAGAAGAGGAAAAGCAACCCATTGCGGACAGCTTCTGTCAGTGAGAATCTTAACTTCCTCATCATAGGCTACTAAAAACAACCCTATGCCTCAGCATAGAGCCACTCCAACAAATAATCGTTGAACTGACTCCATGTGTGAAAGCAGCAAGGCTAATTTACTCAAAAGAAGTAGAGTCAAAAGCCCCTTGAATATGAAGAAAAGCACCTAAGGCAATTTCCTTGTACCCAATAGCCCTCAATAAGCAACACAACCTCATGAAGAGCATGCTTAGTCGATTTGTTAGATTGATAGGCAAATTGATTGTGATCTTACAAGGCCCCATCCCTAATAAACCTATCCACTAACCTCTCCATTTGTGAGGAAGTTAACTTGGACCTGTCTTATTTTTATTTTATTATGCACTCCAAGAAACTCTTCCCATTGAGTAAGCCAATAACTCATTCACCACAAGGCACCAAAGAAGAGGAAAAGCTGTTTCATTCAGTATATTTTTTCTTGTAAGTCAGGAATAGTCTGTATTAGAAACTATGTAAATAAGATCAAAAAAAATATAAGATAGTCAAGTTATATCTTTTTCATATTAGCATTGCTTTCTTTAACTTAATTACTTACAACTAGTCAATTAGCAAGAAATATTAATCAACTCAAAGAAAATTACTTTATTCAATACAAAGTAGCACTTTTGGAATTCTTAGATTCCCTCATCAGTTTTAAACAAATTAAATTCTGTTCCACAACATTAACAATTAAGCATAAATTAAATATACTTAATCTATACATATAAATCTGAAATGCCTGAGCATGCATGTACACTTATAACACAAGAATAACTGAATGGATTCTCATAAAACAACTTTTGTTTATTAGAGGATTTAGGCAGGGAGATCTGAAGATAGGTATTGATTATTAGAAATTTGTTTTTTTTTAATTATAATTGGCGTAAATTACTTGATAAAGATCAAAGATGGGAAGATCAACGTTATTTGAACCACCTTATTGGGTTACAGTGATCATGTGACATGTTAGCTAGGCAATATCAATGGATTACTATGATCATATCTTTGGTAACTGAGCAGTCTCATTGTCTCATAATGGACACGTGATTGTTGTACGTGACTATTATAACCCAGTGAGACTGCTTTTAATGGCGGATATCGAGTATTGTGCTGTATATTATTTTGTTAAATTATTGAACTTAAGTTTTATATTAAAAGGTTTTTAAAATTTTTTTTAAATCTTTCTCTAATTTTTTATTGATTATAGCTTACATTATATAAATCTTTCTCTAATTTTCTATTGATTATAGCTTACATTACTTTATTTACATCTTTCTCTAATTTTCTATTGATTATAACTTACATTACTTTATTTAGCTTAAATCTTTCTCTAATTTTCTATTTATTATAGCTTACATTACTTTATTTAGCCTAATATATACTAAGTTAAACTTTGATTGGACTTAGTGACCACGTGGTACTTATGTTAAACTTTGGTTAGGCTTAATGACCATGTGTTATTTGCAGAATGGCTATTAAGAGATATCTAATCTATCTATATATAATATCGATACATATAAATCTAAATACCTGTGCGTGTATATATCTATACATATAAATCTAAATACCTGTGCATGTATGTTCAATTATAAGGCAAGATAAGGGGCATTAGGAAATTCAGCTAATTAAATTATAAGGCAAGATAACGGGCATTAGGAAATTCACCCTAAGATAGTCACTATTATTATCACGTGTAGAGAAACGAACCATCATTGCCATAGTAATGCAACAATTTGACTTACAATAACAGAATTTTATAAAAATTATCGAAATATTTATGCTGCTACTGATTTATTATTTAATCTATTACCTTTTTTTAATCAATGATTATTTTATTTCATGATTTTTTTTTTTAATCAATGATTATTTTATTTCGTGATTTTCATTATTGTAGTTTTTATTACGTAGAAGAATCTGCATTTGAGATTAATTCACGTATTTTTCGATGCTCTGGTTTGAGTCATTTCACGTATTGTTTTGATATAAAGTTTTCATACATTGTACAGTTATATAAATTTCATAATGCCATGAAAACAACTATTTAGGGAGATTAATTCCTGCTACTGAAAGATTTGCATTTAATTCGAGAAAATGAAACATTAGAAGATCGAAACAAATTGACAGAATTCTGATAGAGAAAGAAAGATAAATAAGTGAACATTCGAAAAGACATGTTTCAAATAGAAAACTTATCTATACCAGAAAGATTTTCAGAATACATTGAAGAAAATTCTGAAGGTCATCTAAAAAGTTATAATTTAAGAGAAAGAGAAACTTAAGTACAACGCCATGAACTGCCCAAGCAACGCTGGGCATGGGTCTGTTTGTATAATAATAATAACATGCTAAACATGATTTTTCTTATTTAAATTTTAAAAGTTATTTATATTAAATTATCTGAACAGAAAGTTCTTGCACTTTTTGGAACTTTCTAGAACAACTTTTTTCTGAAACATTCTAGAATGTTACATAGTAGTATATAAACAGGTTGAGGTATGTGCTATAAGAAAATACCAAATCCAGTCCTCTCACTCTACTTCACCATGACCAACCAATACTGCTAACCAAAGAGCAAATTTGTCTGTTCCTCCTTTATGACTATTGTTCCAACAAAAAAGCAGCCAATTCTATCAACAAGATCAATGCTGCATTCAGCCTGGACACTGTCGCCAGAAGAACTGCATACGATTGGTACAAACGCTTCAAAAGTGGAGATCAGGACCCAAAATGATCATGCTCTCTGTCTTCTGGGATTCTAAAGGAATCATCATGTTCGAGTTGCTGCTACAAAATACAACCATCAACGCAACTTTCTACTGTGAACAACTCGACCGTCTACAGCAGAAACTGGCAGAGACCCGCCCGGAACACCAGAATACCATCCTGCTGCATGGCGACATATGGCTAGGCAGACCCACCAGAAGCTACTGAACCTGAACTGGAAGGTCTTGCCCCACCCGCCATATAGCCCTGACATTGCACTTTCCGATTACCACCTGTTCGTCACGCTCTACCATCACCTGGCTGGCAAGGAGTTCAACAATGAAGCCGACTTGGAGGACAACCTGACCAACTTCTTCGAGTCACAGCTGCCAGAGTTTTATCGAGATGGCATCCATTCCTTGCATAAGCGTTGGCAGAAAGTGGTCAACAACAACGGTGATTACATTGATGATTGAAGTCAGTTCTGTACATAAAATTTTCTTGGCTAAATAAAATGCATCTAAAACTGCAAGAAATTTCTGTTCAATCAGATATTATTACAAACTTTAATACACATTTTTTTATAAAAATCTTCAGTAATCTATTAATTTAGACAAAACTTCTAGGCACTACATAATTCTTCTGAATCTACAATATTGATATGTTTAACTGATTGTTTTCTCTTTTTTAAAATAGCAAGAGATCCTTCCTTCTTTCCAATTTGTGGATTTTCCTATATCTTAATAATTTTTGTGCCATCCCAATTTGTGTGTAGATTACTGTTTAATGCTCTCTGCCAAAGTAGTAGTGTTTTTCTCTTTTTCTATATTGTATTTATATTCTAAAATTCTTTTAGGAAGTGTGCATGAGGTATACTCTATATAAAGTTGTTTTTGTTGTAAATTCATATCCTTAAATTCAGTTTGATACACACCGAGACTTGATTTTTATCGATCTGATCTTTATCATTCCTCAAAGGATTGAATACTGTTTTTCTTCTTGTGAATACTATCCTTTTTCCTAAAGTTTTTCCTATTTTTTTTCTATTTTAATATGAATGGATCTAATTTTGCTTTAAACATCATCTTAAGTTCATCCTTACTTTCTAATTTATTTTTCATTTTGTTTTGCACTGTTTCCCAAAGTCTAAGGATAGAGTTTTTAGTGTAATCTTGTTTCAAAGTTCTTTGTGAAATCCAGTCTAATTCTGTGGATTTTTCTTCCACATTATTACAGTGCATCTCCACCTTATTTAACTACTGTAAGATCTCCCATATTAATTTTTTTTTTAAATGTTTATTTCTTTTCATTTCTATTACTAAAAATACATGGATATTCATATTTAAATATTGTTCAAAAATATTACTTTACTGAACACTTTAAAAATAAAAACTTTT
The DNA here is from genome assembly GCA_000484575.1 of Olivierus martensii. Taxonomy (NCBI): domain Eukaryota; kingdom Metazoa; phylum Arthropoda; class Arachnida; order Scorpiones; family Buthidae; genus Olivierus; species Olivierus martensii. Next base: position 19,899 of record AYEL01067630.1, read on the forward strand.
TAATGAATAAAGATGGCTGCTACTGCTCTATGAATAATTACCAGCAGTTAATATTAAAGGAAATATAACAATCCACAATGTTTCTGATTGACAATTTATGTTTTTTCTGATAGTTATGAAGAAAATATGGGAATTTAAGTTTTAATTATTTTGCAGCTGATTTCAGACATCAGATTTGTGTTTTCAGCAATTGCTTTATGTTGATCAGTCTTCTACTTCTATCACAGATAAATTTCTGTTGTGTATTTTGGTTCTGATTTTTTATTATTTAAACTTGTTAAATATTTTTTTATTATATTTTGTTAAATATTTTTAAACTTGTTTATTGAGCTTCGGGAATGATGGAAATTTTTAATATTTGTTTGATATTTTTTGCCAAATACAGTCGATTCTTGTTGTTCACAGTAGTTATGTTCTTTAAATTCTTTGCAAATATTGAATTAGCAAATTCTGAACTACTGTGACTATGAGAAATATATAGTTAGGTTCCTGCAAACCTTTATTTTCGTCATTGTTTTGTGTGTTTTTTTCTGTTTAAAGACATCTTATTTAATATGCATATAGTACTTACAAATTATAGTATGTTCAGTGTACAATACTATATATAGTATTATAATTACAGTAATCTTTATTTAATTTTTTAAAGCACTAACTTTATAGTAAATAAAATCTTATTTTTGATGGAATGTTGTTTGATGTGGCAGCTGACACATTGTCGTTTTGAACTGTATTGAAAAATTGTGTCAATCTTATCTGCATTGCTTTTTGCCTCAGATCTTCTAAAATTTCAGTATAAAGAGCAATAGGAGGTTAAGATGCTTAAATTTGAGGCTGCGTTCAAGCTTAGGGTCACATTCTTCTGTGAAATCTGCATTTTTTTAGAGTGAACAAGGATAGGTAATGAGATTTTTCTGGCAAACGATATAAAGATTACTTTGATAACAAACAACTTGCTTTATTAGAGAGAGAGTTTATATTGGTAACAGTATTTTTGCTGCTCAGTGGAAATCCTTGAATAAATGCAAAAGCTCTGTGAAAATCAATTTTGTGGTTATCAAATAAATTTTCTTGAATGCAGAATCCACAAATAACGAGAATCAACTCTAAATAGTTCAATAAAATTATATTATCAGGAATCCTAGTTATTATGTCCTGATCTCTATCCAATTTTCTTGTCATATCACGTCATTTCATTACTTTTCAAATTTGGATTTTTGTCTGAATGCCCATATTTATTGTATAAATGAACTAGATTTGGAAATTTTTTTTAATTATAAAAAAAGTTATCTATTTATTTCGATAAATATCATTTTCCAATTTCTAAAATTTAGTATTGTCTTATACAAAAATTAAACTTTTTACCAATTTTTAAGTCTAAAATAGGAAGTTGGTTTATGTACTGATATATATAAACTGAAATTAAACTAAAGCACATATAACAATAAAATTAGAATCTATTTACATAGAAAACAATATACAAAATGAAGTCTGAATTATAAAGAAAGTATGTACTATTCAAATTTAGATTTCATCTTTATCTTGCATATGTTTCTATGTACATAACTTACTAATTTTTTAATTGATGCATTTTAATTTAGTTGTATTTAGTTAGAAGTTTTGTATTGTGCAAAAAAACTGAAGATGGATTGGAAATCTGAAATCTATTCTTAATTTTTATTTCTCTAAGTTTTGGTCATTTAAGCTGAATATTTATTTTTATATAATAATAAATAATGTTTTAAATTCTGCTCCTTCAAAGAAATTAATTAATTATTTACACCAGTGATGTCTATGGAAGTAAATTTTACCTTATGCAATTTTTTCAATCAGAAAATCAGGAATTAGCTATAATTCAGAAGTATTGTCTATAAAAATTTTAATGATAATATTTTATCCAGAATTTAGAGAGTTTACTAACATTTTCAAATCTAATATACAAAATATTTTAAAAATATTAATTTTTGTAATTTCCAAAACATGTTGCTTTTCATCTTTCAAAATATTTCTCATTTTCCCACAAAAATATAGTTTTTAAGTAGTTCTCATGTACAGTATTATCATATTATCTTGTAAAGCTGTCTTAAGATAGTTTGCTATAAAACTTTTCTAAAGCAAATATAATAAACACACTTATCTATGTTATAAGCAAATATAATAAGTCTGGAGTCTATTATATTTGTTAATAAAGACAATACAGCACTATTTAAGCAGTCCTTAAATCACAAAACATTTTATTTAAGAGAAACGTTTTCAGCAAATTAATGCCATCATCAGCTCTAACAGTATTAAAAAGAACAAGAAATTACAGTTATGCATAATGTTCTATTGTAGAACATAATATCTCTTCTGTGCTCTTCTATATGTTTTGTGATTGTTCTCTTAGTTACTCCTATGTAACTAGATTTTTCATTTGTTATCATATCTGTTATTCGTATCTTATATACACCTCTCTTTTCTTCTTGCTTAAGTGCATCTTTCTCATTACGTAATATATCGAACAGTGTTGGGTTTCTTTTTGGTGCTAGCTTAACCTTATTTTTCTTTTCTATCTTCTTCATTACGTTCAGATTTTTCAGATGGTAGGGTATTGGTATGTATTTACGTTCTTCTTCTTTAGGTTTTTCTTTCTTCTTCATTCTTTCTTTGACTTGCCTATATACCTGCGATAGAAACACTTTGTTATATCCATGTGTCATACCTACCTTTATTATATAATCAATCTCCTTCTTTAGGTCTTCTTCTGTGTTATTATAAGACAAAGCCCTATTAAAAATCTCCTAAATGTCACTTTTTTATAGCTCATTGGATCTCTCAACCATTCTGGTATTAAAATTGGTCTATAAGTTGGCTTACGATATACACTTGTTTTCATCCATCCATCTTGTTTATCCAACCAAAGATCTAAAAAATGTATATTATCTTCACTCATTTGATCTTTCATTAATTTAAGGCTGTATTCTTCCATTGTGAATTCTTTAGTTAGTTCGTTTACATACTTCTCGTCTTTCCATAATATCGGTATATCATCAATATAACATATATATATAAACATATATTCGGTTGGAATTTACCCAATTTTTGTTTTTCTACCAATCTCAATACGATTTCAGCTAACGTACCAACAATTGGGCTTCCATACAAATACTGCAAATAGTGCTGTATTATTATAACTATAGCTGGAGTTAATATTTGTTTATTATAATTATAGTCTCATTATATTCATCTTGTTAAAATCAAATTTTACTGTAATATTTTTAAAAGTATTAAGGTTATTGATCTCTTCAATATATACAAATAAAGGCATAATGAAATCTGTTTTTTCTTCCCTGATTAATCTGCACCCTGGATAATTAGAAATCTATTATATTTATAAATGAACAAATACTGTAGATTATTGATTATCAGAACTGTCAATTATCTAAACCACTGCTGTCCAAAAAATAAATTAGAATATCTAATTTTTGTGATTGCCACAATATGTCTTCCAATTAATGCATTCATTTCTGATTACTTTCAAAGATATATACAGTATAACTTAAAAATATTATTAATTTATTACAGGAATTAAAAATCGGATATTAATTTTAGCTACTATTTAAACATTTTGATTATTATTTCCAACCTATTCCTGAATGAATTATTTTTTAAAATATAATAATACTTTATATAGTAAAAAAAAAATTAAAAAATACAGTAGTAATAACTTTGCATATAATAATTTAATTGTAAGCCTAATTAAACTTTTTTTGCATAGATCAGATATTCTCATTTTTGTTTGGCTATCTGAACTATTTGATTAATTGAACCATCCTCATTCCAATTAATTCAAATAACTTACTGATACTCTGCTGTATGTTAAATTTTCATTTGACAGTTATATTTTCTGTTCTTTCATCTTTTTAAACTATGTAATTTTAATTGAAACAACATATTTTTAAAAGAACAAGTATTTTTGTTTAAAAATCAGATCAACATTTTAAAATTTCAGAATTCAGTCTAAATTCTAATATGAAAAATTTCATATTTGTAGGCAACAGTTTCAGTAAAGAGACTTAACAAGTTTCTGACTAATGAAGAATTAGAGCAGTATGTAACTCATGATAAATTTGAAAGTAAGTAGAATTAAACAATTTTTTCTATATTTAGATAATATAATTGAGGATACAAAATATCATGATAAATGCAGTATGTTCTTAATTAGTTGCAAACTATACCAAAAAATTATTAAATAAAATATTTCTAATATGTTTTACGTTAAAATTTTAATTGATTAATATTTTTTAAGATACTAGTACAACTTCATTCAACATCATCTTAGTTATGCTGTTTCATTCTTGTTACAAGAAAAAAATTTAAAGCTTTTAACCAATTAGGGCCGATTTCAGAGACGTAGTCTAGACCTAGTCTTGGTTTACTTTCAAACCTGCTTTAGACCAGCTTGGCTAAACCAGTGCTAAAAATGCATTTCAGAGACCTAGTTTTTAACAAATCTAGATAGACCTAGTCTAGACCAACACTTATGATAACTGTTGCACTTCCCTTCGTCTTAGGACAGATGAACCAATCAAATTGTTTATAAACATGATGTCAGTCAATATGGTGGAATCTCTAGGTAAAGGTTCAAACTTTTCTGAAGACAAAAAATCTGTTTTGGCCACTATTGTTGGTACTCATCCAGCAATAAATGATAAAGGAGGCGAAAGCCAGTCCTTATGGAAGAAGAAGACAACTTGGGAAAAGTAGCTGCAAATTCTCGGCACATTTCCAGGTTGTTCTAAATGAACAATCGCTCAGCTAAAAGGTAGGTAAAAATCATCAATAATTTTTGTTTTTTTAAACAGATTAAAATTTCTAAACAGTAAAAAATGTTATTAACTAAAATAAGTTTCAAATGTTATTAACTAAAATAGTTAAAATATCATTTAATTGTTTGTATATGCAGAATACAATTTTGGGAAAAGGTTTAGGATAGCTTATAATAATCAAATGATTTCCACCTGTGATTGTTGTAAAGTTGGTAAATTCTTAATTTTAATAGCAATTTTGATAATTAAGTGAAAATTTCTATCCATAGTGTTAACGAGCTCCTTTCTGCGTTAGCTGCAGACTACACCCCAAGTGGGAATCCGCCTTAACAGTGATGTCAATATGTAACATTAGTATTGACCACTGTTAGGACCGATGTCAGAGTATTCAAGCACAGCAAAACCTACTTTAGTCCGCTATATCTGTTGAGTTATGCTAATAATAATAAAATCTACAAAAACAAAACAAATTTGAATATCTGAATTTAATAATAGTAAATTTTATTTGCTTTTCAAATTACCAAATTATAATTGAAGGGTTTGGTGCAAGAACCAGTTAAGTCACAAAAAGCACATTTCGAGAATAGGAATATGTATTTGGACTTACCTGGTTTTTGCATCAAATATATAAAATTTGACATACGACTTGTAAAAGAGGACGTAAATAACATGACAACAAAATATAAACCAAAATTGAATCATAAGTTATCACTGTGTTTTACATATGATTCATAGAATAACTCATTTTCAACCAAAAGTGGACTTAACTGGTTTTTGCACCAAACCCTTCAATTGTACACGCGATGTGATTAATCATTTTAAAATAAGTTTTTAATACTACATGCACGAATATTATCTTCATACTGGGCTTCTTAAAAATATTACAGATCGTAGATTATACGAATTAATTTTTCAAAGGAACTGTGCATTTTCCAAGATATACGATTATTTTAGAGATAAATCTTTACTAATGAATCGTATATTTTCATTTTTCAACAAATACTCGGGAAGATATTTATAATAAATATAGCAATCTCACCTTTAGTAACAAGCCATAGTAAGATTCTAGATGAACCATAGCACGCTGCTGATTGGACGGTGAATCTTTAATACAACGGAATTGTCGATTCGTATTTTATACATCAGTCGGTGGGCGGCGAATCTTCAATTCTAATCAGCAGCGAGCTATGGTTCATCTAGAATCCTACCCAAACCATATATCTCGGAAAATTCACCATTTAAATTATTTTAAATTATCAGACTATTTTTAACACTAGCCATATTGTCTTGTCACGTGTTGCTATAGCGTCATTTCTTACCACGTGCTTTAATTTGACCAATAGGCATTTTACTCAGGAACATGAATTTTTTTGTGTTCATGAATTAGTGACATGTTTTTTTCCAGGAACATGAATAACAATCGTAGTGTCAGCTCTTCGCTGTCAGTACACATCGCTAACAAAAGTTGTGGTGGAACTATCTGTTGTTACTGATCGTTGTTATACTGACAATGTCGTTTACTGATAGTAGTGTTATACGATGTTGGTAGAACTGACCCTTGGAGTATTACATATTTTTATTAATTATTTGGATCTGGTCATATTTACTAACATAAATGAGATACGTTTGGGCACCAAAACAGAGTCAATTGGCTATATCGCCGATTTTACGACGTTGCTGATGGGTAAACCAATGTAAGGGACGGCGTCACTTATTACTAGAATTCAGTAGTCTGGGTACTGCTCAATGTTAGAAAAACGTGGACATTGTTGGTAAGCTATTTTCACGAATGTGCATTCAACGTTATAGTAAATTGACTTTATTTTGGTGGCCAGAGATAGGCCATTTATTTTAGTAAGTGTGATAACAAGATCCTAATAGTTAATAAAAAGGATGTAGTACCCCAATATGGTGTATTAAGCCATTTTATTGTTATAATTTTTTATAAATACACGCTTTGGATAATTTCGAATGAAGTGCGCAAAATGTTCCAAATTTTGCATTTTCGTAATCATTTAAGGATGCATTGTTAAAAAAACATATATTTTATGTTAAAAAAATGTTATGAAAAAATTACAACCACAAATGGAGTGAATAAAATTTTATTTTTTGACAAAGATTATAATCAAACAATAAACAAGGGCATAATTACATTACTAATACTAAATAATAAAATATAAGGCAACATCTAGTTTTCAGTGCTGCATTCAAGGATAAAATCACATAGCAAAGTACACAAGGCATGAAGTTTTTAATTATTTTTTCTTATTATAACGAATAAAACTTCATTATATTAACTTAAAATAATTTGACAACTCAATTCAATATGACGCCATCAGTTTATATATTTTGTTTAAATTCTAATTGAAAAGTAAAAAGATGGTTTTTGATTTCGTCGGCATTTTATATAGAGAAAATGGAATTTTCGATTTATAATTAATCTTTAATAATGAAAAATTGTAAACTATGTAGAATGAATAACTCAAAATCGACTATACATATTTAAATTTATCTGTTCCTTTAAAGGATTTAATATTTAATTTCAGTTTAGAGATTTTGATAGTGGAATCATTAGCAATTTTTTCGATGTAATTTAACCAGATACTGCAAGCTGCAGTAGCTCGAATAACCGTCTCTAGCATCCACCGAAAAGCCTGTTTGTCACATGTCGCCGGGAGCCGCTTCACGAAGCTGAGTACAGGGCATGCGCGTTAGATCAGTCGCTGTTGAGTAGCTGGTTGGCTGGCAGCGATCAGCTACTCGCTGCCACATGTCACTGGAAGCCGCTTCAGAGAGCTGAGAATATAGTACAAGCTCACTAGATTGGTCACTGTTAAAAGTCACTGGTAGCTGTTGTCAAGTCGCTGCTAGGCGACATTGATTTTCAAATATTAGCGACTAAATCACTGGTAGACAAATTTTCGTGGAATTAAAGTGACACGGAAGGCTAATTAAGAATCAATGGGTTAAAGAAATATATCTTTTTAATGATTCAATTAAATTGTTGATTTAAACTTACCATTTATTAATTAAATTCTATAGATTGTGACTGAAACCTGATATTAAATTTGCTGTGTTTTGTAAGATATTTAGAATAAACGGTAAGTAAAGCAGTAAATTATAATATATTTATTTTAATTTTTTTACTTATTTTAATATTAATTTTAACATTTAGAATTAATTTTAATGATTATTGGCGAAGTATTAATTATTAAAGAATATTTATTATTTAGCATTTAAGAGAGCTAAACGTAAAAAAGTGAGCTTTAATTTGACTCTTAAAAGTTCAAAATATTTTATTGCATTATTTATGGAAAAATTGCATATCATAATCAAATCAAATATTCATTTATGAAGCTATGTATTATCTACTATCAATATAGTAGCAACAACCAATCAATTCTTTCAATATTCGAAGTTAAATTTTTTATAAAACGACTTAATCGAATTAGCTTCTTAAGAATAAACTTTTTGCATAATGTATGTAGGGCCTATTAATTTTAGTAATCCTTACATTTTTCATTAGGAATATTGAAATAGTTTAGCCTATTTTTGAATGGGCTACTGTTTGTTTGTAGTAAAATACTGTACACCATATATCTCCGAGAAATTCAGCTTGAGATAAAAGAACAAATCGCAGGATGCTAACATAATGAATAAAAAAAAATAAAAAATCCCGAAATATTGGAGATTTGGCAACATAACTGAATTAAGCAACCAATTAACCTATGACCAATATATTAATTGGTAGTTTATTTCAGTTAAGTCGCCAAATTTCACTTGGGATATGGCGACGGACATTTCAGGGCCCATCATAGATTGATTCACATCGATGACAGAGTATGAGAGACGAAGATCGACATGCTAGGCCAGGATCTCACAAAAAAAAAAAAAATCTATAGTTGTGAGACTCGGAATCGATTCCGGATCCTCCAGAATAGCGCACTTCCATGAAGTTATTGCATACGTCATATTTTTCAGTTCTGTATCATCGATTGTTTTAAATGAATGGCATTCATACTACCGAAATTTTGAAATAACTTGTATATTATTTTTAGAATTTTATGAAAGTTTGTTGAAAAATCGTGCCATTGACGGTTAATTTTGATGGCATGATATTTAATCTTCCAACATGTTTAATAACACTAAAGTATTTATCGTGTACGGAAAGAAAGCGATTAATTTTTCCAAACTTGTTTATTCATGAAATTATTGTGTCAAAAATAAAAATAACGAAAAAATAATGTCGAACGAAATTTCCGAATTAATTTTCATTTAAACTAATAATTATTATTTATAATCAGAATTACAAAATCAGGAAATTTAATCATGAAAACCAAATTAAAACATACTTAAAAGGTTATATTAAACTTATCATAAATAAAATTACACAGTTTTAAAATAATAAAATTTTCTAAATATTATTTAGATATTTTTACTACAGGAAAATAAGCATATCGTATAATATTTTGTATGTTCGTAAAATTTACATATATACAAAGTTATTTTTAATTCCGACAATAAATATTATATGACAATGATATTTAATGAATTACTTGTTAATTTAAAATCAACTATTTTACGACTTAATTCTTTATATTTTATATTTTGATAAATAATGCTTTTATATGAAGTATAAAAGTTGGAAATTTATACTTCATATAGAATTGTACATTTGCAATCTAATTGTACATTTAAAATTCACAAAGAGAAAAAATTAACAATAATATAACTTGTATCTTGAACATAAAGAACAAATAAATAAATAAATAAATAAATATCAAACTAGGTTATAAACAAAATAAAACTTAACAAAATTTTGAAATACAAAGAAGTGGCAGTGAAACAATATTTATAAAATATTGTATATATATTATCAAAATGCATTTTAACCCTGATATCCAAAAATGAGGCAATAAATCCATTCATACGACTTGCTTCTGCATAAATAGATTGTCAAATGGAGTGTGACTTTATCATATGTTAATATTATGTTTCCGTATTTACAAATGAAAGCCCACAGAAGCCTCTATCCACCTTTGGCTTTGTACCTGCAAAAGAAAAGGTACCTTTTTCAAAAATAATATTACCATATTTGGAAACATTACTTTTATATTTATTTACTTATCATATAGGAAATACAAAAGTTTATTGGAAACATATGAAATACTATTTATCAAATGGGTTACGAAAATGAAATTTGTAAATTACAATTCGAGAGAAAATTTGAAAAAAGTATAGTATGTATTGAATAAATAAAGATACAAATTTTAATATTCTAATCAGGTGTTTAGAGCAATTGAGGCTTCATGTAAATTTAAATTCCCATAGTAAAGAAGAAAATAGGATTTTAATTTAAAATGTAAAAAATGCGTTTATGAAAAAGATAAAGCACTGATAAAATTTTGATTATAAATATTGAATTTGGTGGATTTTAGTATCCTAAATATATTAAAGAATTTAAATTTTCTTGGTTCAATTATAGTAAATAGGAACTTCTAAATTTAGCAGAGATACCATGGAGATCAGGAATGATAATAAATCTTAATATAAACTTACTAATCTCTTCAAAAACTTTCAAATTTATAAAAATATTTTAGAAAATCTGAAATGAATATAATAATCTTTTTCTTAAAGATATCTACTGTTATAATGATTGGAATTCTATATTTTTCAAGAATTAAGTTATATTCAAATCTAATTAATTGAAGATACGAAATGCATTAATATTGCATATTGATTAAAGTGACCAGATTTTCGGAACTTCAAGTCGAGGGGCATACGGGGTATAGATTGTGGGATTGGACAAAATCCAAAAAAAGTTTTTTTTTTGAAAACAATGATAATGGTAAATTATTTAAAAATTTGCAAAAAGAAAGCATGAATATAGGGTGACCATATTCTATATATATTACTATGTATGTATATAGGTATGACTATATTAATATTGGTATGACCTATATACATATGGTCATACCTAGGTATTATCATGTATGTATATAGTATGACCATATTCTATGTATATTAAAAGTTGAGAAGGAGAATTCTTCAGAAGCTAATTTTTTAAAATTAAATCTAGTTAATCTTATTTTTTTTATTTTTTAATGTGAACTATTTACTTATAAGTAAAAAACGGATCAATCCGGGACATTTTATTCAAAACCGGGACAAATCCGGGCGTACGGGGTATGACATTTTTTCAAGCTGGGACAAAGACTCAAAAACCGGGACTGTCCCGGCTAATCCGGGACGTCTGATCACTTTAATATTGATGCAATTTCCAAAAAACCTAAAACAGAAATTTACTGAACTCGGGAAAACAATCGGATAACAGGTACTTATATACAATAATAGATGCATGTTTTATATTAAAATTCATTTATTCTAATAATCTATATTTTTATGCTAAAGATTACTGTTTATAATTTGTATACTGTACAGTTTCTAAAATATAGTACTACATAATATTAAACAATATTGCCTGTGTTTATTTTGACAATAGATTTTTTTCTTCCTATTAATTTTTTGGTCGGATGGCCGTCTGATAAAGCAATTGCTTATTGCCTAGAAGATTGGAGATCAATTTCACACTTTCAGTTTTTTACACGGATTTAGTCCCTGTTCGTTGATCCCCATTCTTCATTACTATAAGTGCTAGCTTGTATTGTCCTACCTCAGGTGTGACTAGCTTGTATTGAACTTCGGAACGGCCTGTCGGCCAAAAGGCCGCCTGAAGCATTAGCATACTGCCATCTGGAGGATTCGGTTTTGATTTCAGTTTCCACATTTTCAAATTTTTTAGGTAAGATCCGGGCTTGGCCCAATGAATATCATACTTCAACCCCCCCGACTAATGTCATTATAAGATTTGTCATTATAAACCTTTAATGGGCTTTGAAATGACCACAGCCATATACATCGCAAGGACTATATAAAACAAAATGTATAATTTGTTTCTATGAGTAATCCTTCGGAAACTTTGTTTTAACTCTAGAAACATAGATGGCGTTAGCTGCTAAATTTCCAGATAATATTACACATAACCATCGATATATAACCAATGCATATAACTATAGTTCATCTGGTATTACTACAGTTATCCGCCATCTCTGTTTCACTCAAATTAAATAGTAAAATTTAATTAAAAAGATTATATTACTATTATATTTAGCAGATTTTTATGCTTAAGCTAAATTAATACTGTATTAGTAATAAATACTTTAATAATATTTATCAATATGTACTATAATTAGTATTTTAATTTAATTTAAATTATTACTTTATTTGAAATAGAAAATACATTACCAAAAATGAAATGAGAAACTTAAATTTATAACCAATTTCAAATAACACTGATTCGACGTTCGGGCTTATCAGGAAAGTTTTTATAATAAAGGGAATCGGAATTAATTCAAATTCTCTGGGTGGAAAATTGATACATTTTCATGTAATTAATCTGGCTAAATTGGAAACATTACATTCAACAATGAATATTTTTTCCATAATTCTGTCAGTGATGTAATAAGTTGATCGTTATTAATTTTTTAGTAAATATTATATATAAAGTAGGCTATAAGAATAGTTTAGACTGCATACTGTAAGATATTTAAAATTAATAATTTGTTATTATTTTCAAGTATCTCGTAATATCATAAACAATAAAAACAAGCACGGTCTACAGTTAAAGATGTCAATAATTCATTAATCAATATATAGTACTTACCTGCGGACAGTGCTTGCTTTGTTTTTTATATTTGAAGCAGAAGCTTAAATTATAGAAAATGACGATACTTTAATATTGCATGTGACTTATGTATCTTGAGAAAGTTTTCTAAACTAAAAATAATAAAAAATAAACATCGATCCATCTCTGATTTTAGCATCGTAAAGCCTTTATGCTAAATATTTGAAGAAATATTAATGATAATAATATTTAATTATCATTAATAATTTACTAACCAATTATATAAACATTACTCTATTATATTTGCTTATAACATTTGAAATTTGGCTTATATATAGCCAAATTTCAAATTTTTTTTGTATTTGCTCAAGAAACAAAAACTTTTTAAAATTTTTAAACTTAATAAAAATAAAGTAATTGTATTCAAAATCAATAGTATTTACTCTGAATATTTTTTTAGGTAAATAATAAAATATTTTTTTATATGAATATTTTAATATTTTTTGATTAATGTCTGAAAGTTCATTAGTTTTCAATGATACAATTTCTATTTCTAGCACTTAGGCAGGATATGAAAAAACTTTATTATAGTTATTATCGGTGCCGAATCTAGGGTGAAGCGAGTGAGGCAGTCACCTTAGGCAAAAATTATGTAGGGGTACAAAAATGCAGTTGCAGTTTCACACACAAGCTTAATTATATTTATCTTGACAATATTTCATGCTGTAGAGTTGTCTACAAAGACATAATGGTATATTTTTCTAATAGATAATGTTATCAAAAGAGAGATAAATCAATGCTAATTAAATTGATTAACTGATAAGCAATTATTAATGATTTTGCCAGGTTGAAAGCAAGAAGAATTAAACTATAGTTCATATTTATTATATTTTATGGCTGTTTTTATTATATCTATTATAAATGTATTTTTTGATAATATTTTGTTAACTATTTGTTGCTTTAAAAAATGAATAAAGCTTTTGGTATGTTTCTTAGTGACTATGTATCTGATGTCATTACATTCCCAGTTCCAAAATATTACAGATGTTTATGTATTAATGCACTTGAGTGAAGATGAGATGGCACTATATTCTAATGTTGTCTCAGGTGACAAAATATCTAGATCCAGTGCTGCTTATTATATAAACAAAAAAACATTTTTGGGCTGTTCAACCTTCAGCAGTATGAATATTACATGTACATATGCAATATTAGACTTGATACATTAAGAAATGTTATCAAGTCTTACATAGTATATGTATGTAATATATGTATTGCAGATGAGAATCAAACAGACTGAAATGTTTCTTTGTTTATGTAATAATTGTAATAAAGCTTTTTCATATCCTTCCTAAGTGCTAGAAATAGAAATTGTAAAAAATAATATTTCTTGATTTTTGATAACTGATTTTTTATGTTAGCTTCTATTTTTATGTCTCAATATTAATTATTTCATCAGAGATAATATCTTTTTCATCAGAAAAAGATACATATATAATTTCCAAAATTATCTTTAATTGTTTTTCTTTATATGAATTTCAAAAGTTGATATTACATAATATTATAGATATATAGAATGAATTACTGTATTATAAAATTATACTTTTGATGAATTGGAGCCAATATTTTATATTTAATTAAATATTTCCATAATAGTTTAGATTTCTCTATGACAATGCATTAAAGCCAATATTTCAAAATGTACTATTGAATTTGATACATTATGAAATGTACAGAATTAACAAATTCTATATTGTAAGAAATTATAATTCAAAACCAGCACTATTTTAAAGTGGAAAAAACCCAGACAAATCACTGTAGTGCTTTCGACTTTATTCATGTGTGTCTGTTTTTTTTCCATTTTAAAATAGTGCTAGTTTTGAATTATAATTTCTTATTTTCAAGTGGAAGTTCCTCTGTAATATTCTATATTGTACTTACAAATTATAGAATTTGAATTAAAAGCATTATTGCAATAAAATGATGATAATTCAGCTTGTTTTGCCATCATACATTTTTGTCAGTTTCTGTTTTAAACATTTTATATTATGATTAAAATTATATTATATATTGTATATAGTTTGAGTTTAAAAGTGATAAATTTTGATTTCTGTCTCATAACTATGCTCTTTAAAGTACAATAGATTCTTTATTTAAAAGGAATTATATAAGTACAAAAGGTTTTCTTGTTAGGAAGAAAATTATTAACTATTAATTTATTTTTGCTATTCATTTAAATATTTTGAAAACTATGGTTCATTCTTTTCCATTTTGATATAGAATGGGATGATGAATTTCAAGGTAGGTTATTAATAGTAGGGAAATGAATATTTTGAATATGTGTGAAACATTAATTTTCTTCTATGTATTGGAAATTGAGATGCAGGGTTTTGTTGCATGAGTTTTTAATTTAGTTGTTTGTAATTTTTAATAATTGCATGATTCTTTGAAATTTTAAAGTAGCATGAAAATTTAATAAAGATTAATTTTTTCATTGATTTGCATGTAATATTAGTAATAAATTTTTATAACAGCAATTGAAATTAAAAAATTATTATACAAGTAATCCTCAACTTAAGTCAGTTCAATTTGTGTCATTTTCTACTTTGCAGTAAGACATACACCCTGTTCATATGATATTCATTGACTTTGTTTCATTGCTAAAAAATGCCTTGTATATAGATTTTGAATATAAAATACTACATTGCAATCAGTTTTCCCATAATAATTCCATTTTTGAAAAAATCTCCATTCAGATTCCATGATAAATAATAATCCTTTCTCTTAAAATTTGTTTTAACATTTTGATTTCTTAATTACAAATATTCAATTCAAATACAGTCAAGCCCCAATAAGCCACCACCCTCGTTAACTGCCAAGAAATTTGGCAGAAAGGATCTTCCCTATGTTAATGGAATAGGCAAATTCCTGTAAGATGCCATCCGTCAGTAGAAACATCTAAACAAATATTCTTTTTGGTATTGTATTTGTCCTCGTTAATCTGCCTCTCATGTATTCTTTGTCAGAATTCAGTATTTTCCCACAGAAATCCCTTTCTTTAGAGAATATCCACAAGGATAAACAAATCTCATGAGGAAGGTTGCAACTTGCGTCAGTGGAAGAACACAGGGCTAAACCCACTTTCAATACACGAAGCATTGTTATCTAAGTTATGTTTGTGCAAAAAGAATAACATTTTGTGTAATTCTAACACAAAACACTGCATATCTAAATTATGTTTGTGCAAAAAGAATAACATTTGTGTAATTCTAAATGTCACAAAAGTCTACTTTGCAAAAATAATAAGATGTACCTAGTTGTGTTTTATATTTTTGTATTTATGGTAATACCGTGAATACAAAAATTGTTGATTAGTTAATTAAAATCTCCAGAAGGCTGCAATCTGGCTAAATCCACTTTAAATGCATAAAGCATTATGTATCTAATAAGTTTTTACAACAAAAAGCAGTAATCAGATTCAGTAAACTATAAACAACACAAAAATATTGATGAAAAAAACATAATTTCAAGGAATAATAATTTAAAGTGGCAGCATTCAGGTTAAAACTAAAATGGGATAATTGTTATTTTTATTCACTATGTTCAAAATAATAGCACACTAAGCAGTGAAAACATTAAAATTTAATGAATAACAATGTTTTCATTATTATTAATGAATAACAATAAATTTGTTATTCATTAAACTTTAATGTTTTTCACTGCTTAGTGTGCTATTATTTTGAACGTAGTTTCCTAGGCCGAACTTGAAATGCCGAACATTTCTTCTTCTTCTTCATCTTCCTTTTTTATTTTGGAGCCCCGAACATTTTTTATTCAAAGTTCGGAATTTCTAGTTTTTCCTAGTCAAAACCCGAAGTGTGAACAGTTAAAACAAAAGTCTTCAAATCTCGTATTCCCGCTCAGTTTTTGATATTTGCCAGCAGAATTTTCTTTCTTTAGAAAATATTCACTTCCATTTAGAAAAAGTTCATTTTTTTTATCTATTTTAAATCCTATATTTAAAAATTATTCTAAGTTGAAAATGCAAATATATTTATGTTACAGGACAAACCCGAATTCAAGAAATACAATTCGGGTTTGTCCTATTAGAATTTCCTAGTCAAAACGAGAATGTCCTAATGCTTGCAGGACATTCTAGTATTTCCTAGTCCAAACTCGAACTGCCAAATCTTATTCAAAGTCTGGAATTTCTAGTTTTTCCTAGTCAAAACCCGAAATTTTGGAGCCCCGAACATTTTTTATTCAAAGTTCGGAATTTCTAGTTTTTCCTAGTCAAAACCCGAAGTGTAAACAGTTAAAACAAAACTCTTCATTTCTCTTGTATTCCTGCTCAGAGTTCGATATTTGACAGCAGAAATTTCTTTCTTTAGATAATATTCGCAAGGATAAACAAACCTCAATGAGGAAGACTGCAATCTGCGCCAGTGGAAGTGCACAGGGCTAAATCCGTTTTAATGCTCGACGCATAGTGTATCTAAATTATGTTTGCGCAAAAGAATAACATTTTGTGTAATTCTAAATGCCATAAAAGTCTACCTTGCAAAAATAAATAATATCTAGTTATGTTTTCAACTTTTAAAAATGTTTACTTCGTATTTTATGTTGAACTTCGACTAATTAAAATAATAAAATATTTGTTCATAAAAATAAAAGAAATTGGCAATTTCGGTTCTTTAAAGTCAACCATGTAATAATGAATGAGAGTTATATCTCTTTAGATTGTCTTATTTCATTTTCTCAAAAGAAAATAACAATGAAATTGTTATTCCCTTCTTATCAAGTAATAAAAATATGCATTATGTTCATTATAATAATGTTTTAATCAATTCATGTTTTTAATCAATTAATCAACAAGTTTTGTATTCACGGTATTACCATAAATACAAAAATAAAAACACAACTAGGTACCTCTTAATTATTTTTGCAAGGTAGGCTTTTGTGCCATTTAGAATTACACAAAATGTTATTCTTTTGCACAAACATAATTTAGATACACTATGCGTCGCGCATTGAAAGCGAGTTTAGCCCTGTGCACTTCCACTGGCACAGATTGCAGTCTTCCTCATTGAGATTTGTTATCCTTGACCTGCAGGGACAATACTCATAAAGAAGATCCTATAGGATGATACTTATTTATGCAGAGTTGCATCCAGTGTGCAAAGTAACATCCAGAGACCACTAGGATATCTCAATTGACCATGTGATTTCAAAGATTAAGTCTTCCCTAGGGATTAAATATGCTGTTTTAAAAAATAATATTTCCGAATTAATTAATTGTAAATATGGTTCCTTAGGCATTAAATATGCATCCAGATATCAGAATGTTCTTTTTATTATCATTTCTCAATTAATTAATTGAAAAATTAAAAATAATTAAAAACAGTTGCCATGGAGATAAGACGTGATAAACATCTAGACTAAACATCCTGTCTGATAAGACTCATCTGATAAGAATTAGATTAAATGTTTAAGTTCATCAATCATTGAAATTGCTTAGTATGCCTTTCTTTCTTTAGATAATATACGCCCTTGCGTATATTATCTAAAGAAAGAAATTTCTGCTGTCAAATATCGAACTCTGAGCGGGAATACATGATCAGTTGCCATGGAGATAAGATGTGATAAACATCTAGACTAAACATCCTGTCTGATATGACTCATCTGATAAGAATTAGATTAAATGTTTAAGTTCATCAATCATTGAAATTGCTTAGTATGCCTTTCTTTCTTTAGATAATATACGCCCTTGCGTATATTATCTAAAGAAAGAAATTTCTGCTGTCAAATATCGAACTCTGAGCGGGAATACATGAGAAATGAAGACTTTTGTTTTAACTGTTTACCACTTCAGGCTTTGACTAGGAAAAACTAGAAATTCCGGACTTTGTTTGTCCTGTAACATATATAATAATTTTTTAAGCATTGATGCCACGATGACGTCACGTTACCGAGCGTGGGACGTCATCGTGACATCGCACATTGTTATGTCGTAATGATGTCAAAGTTAGTGGTTTGTGACGTCATCCGTTATTAAAACATGATGCGTCACATCAGGATTGTGACATCACTGATCCATATTAAAATACACGGTGTTGTATTAAAAAATCAGGTTAGCCAAACATTACGCCTACACTACTAACACTTAGCATCATCTATTGACAATAATAGAAACTAAAATTATGATGAAAATGAAATTCTATTCTTCAGAATTATTCCTATAGGTTTAGAAGATGCGGCATCGAAGAGTCCTGTAATGGCAGAACTATCAAATTTCATGGAAAATCTGCTATTTAATTCAAAAGTTATTAGTGGAGACGTAAAGCCAGACTGCAAACAGACATTGGCTCGATGTTATAATAATGGAGGCTAATAAATACAGGTAACATTTAATTTTCAAGTTTTCCTTTAGGTGTATTTTGACAAAAAAGAGGTGAGTCTTTACACTCAGCTTGACTCTTTAATACTCTTTATGTTAAGAACATTTTAATTACTACAGTCTTGTTTGAATTTATAAATTTGCCTACACTTTTGTAAGGGTTTATAAACTTTATGCGTTCAATTTTCTCTGTATTAACGTTATTGGCTATAGAAGAATTTTAGCAATGTTTTGTGGTAAGACATCTTGTTTTGATTGATAAATTCTAAAAATTTCTTCTTATAAGTCATTTTTTACATTCTTTCAACTATTATGAATCAAAGTTTGATTGCATTGTTTTGAATTAAAACGGCATAATTTATGTTACTATACTTAAGATATCTTCAGGAAGCAATTATCAAAATCCCAATTTTGAAAAGAGCAATACCAGTAAATATGTTATTTATCTTATAAAACTGGTTGGTACATTTAACCAAATTTTCGTTTTAATTTAAATTCTAATATATGCTGTACATCTACTGTATTTGAAAATTAGCAAAAATTTGCAATTTGATGTCACAGCATATATAAAGAGATTACAATGAAATTCATGCAAAGTATAAATTAACTTTTATTAAAACTTATAATACTGGTATAGAATTTTATGAATGCATAACTAAAGTGAATACATTACAGTATATTGTGAGATTATTAAGGAAAAGGTAACTTTCTAGCTAAATCAAAAAGGAAACGAAAAGCTATTACAAAACATAGATCTATCCGTTATAGATTGAATGAAAGACCTTTCCTAGACCAGAAGTTAGAGATGGCTAAAGTAAAGATGTTATGTCAATATCATCAAATGGATAAATCCTAATTTAGATGATTGGAGTAGACAGAACAAACTATCGTTTGTTTATACTGTATATTCAAACTTTCGGCTACTAACACTTTAACAAAATAGTGAGAAAGAATAGTGATATTAATATATGAAAATAAATTGATTTTCAAATTAATACAAATTTTTATGAGAAAAATATATATTATTATATACATTAAATTTAGTGCAGTGGTTTGCTAGTAGCAAAAGAAAGTGCCCGCCTGGCGGTCCGGTGTCCAAATGAGGAACCATCGCAGACCCTACTGACGGACTTAGGCACCGCCAGCAGTCCCGGTTCTGTATAGGGATTGTGAATGAGACCCCAGGTCAGACACATCAACAACCGAATAATACGAAGTGACCCCCTTTTGTCGCCTTTTACGATATGCGGGGTCGACGGTGGGCATATTCTATCCCTTACCCACAGGGGTCGGGGAACATACGAACAGACTTGTGCATTATAAGCTGATGCTTTTCCATCGATCGACTATTTGCATATAGTTTAAATAAATTTGTAAAAAGTTTAAATCAATTTGCAAAAAGTTTAAAAAATGTGCAATTGCTATAGTTAAGCACGTGCTTAATTATAGTATCGGTAGTTAAGCACACGATTCTATAGTTACTTACCCCCGATTCTATGATAAAACCTAATGGAATCGCCCCACACTAAGCGTGTTCGAATGGATGCCTGAAAAAGCAATCTCATTGGATTGAAGTATTGTAGGGAAGCCGAACAATTTTCACCTAGGTGAAAAACTTTTTGCACTAGACTGTACATAAAGAGAAAAAATAATAGAAAAATAATAACTACAGCAAAAACGGAGAAATTAATAAATGAAATAAGCAAAATACATGTAAAATAAAAATATCAGAAGCTTTAAATAATTAAAATAAACCAATAAATAACGAATAAAATATGGTAAAATATGATAAACAATATATAACAGTATTATCGAATTATTTATACTCAATACAAATTCAAGATTTATTAGATGCAATATATTTTGAATAAAGGAATTTCTCCGAATAATTACTCATTAAAAGAGCTATTTCCTGAAATGTCAATTAGCTACTGCTAACAAGTGCTTTTAACAAGAATGAAAGTAGAAATTATGAGAGGAAGATATGACTTAAGTTATGTTTATCTTACTGAAAATTCCTGGAATAGTTTTACGTGAAAATTATTTAAATTTCAATGTAATCACATGAATGAAGTCAAAAATTTATATTGAATATATCATCCCAATATGAATAATTTAGATACTGGTCATTATCAGTTTTTTTCTAGAATAATAAGACTATTTAGCATGCGATTTTCCATTCTGATTATTCCTAATTATAATGACACTAATTTAATTTGAAAATAATCTTGGTTCTGCCTACTATAATTTGACCAACATTTATTTTAGTCAAAAGTTCAGTCTTTTGAAAACATTCTTTTCATTAAAATTAAAGTGTTGGAAACATTTCTCATTCTGTTTTTCAGCTGTTGGTCACTTAGTGACGAGAATGGAACCATTAATATAATAATTCCAGTCGAATGCATTTTTCTCTCATGATATTTATGCGCGCATAAACTTTCTGCCTCTGTTTTACAAAATTAGATTACAGAATGATATCTTATTGCAACTAATTTGTAATGCGATCTCAAATATTATTACCTATTCTGTTATTTTAAAACTAATTACTAGTATAGATTTCCATATCAATTTAAATTTGTTTGTAACTTGATATTAAAAATGTCACATACTATAAATGTTTTTCAATATGCAAAACAAAAAATAAAAATACAGGTAGTTATGTTCAGTCTAATATTGCCACTATTGAAATCTGTTATATCAATGAATATTGAATCTTATATTTTTCACAATATTTCTTATAGCGAAATTATTTTTTAAATATCGGCAGATGATTTTAAATCAATAGAAACAAATAAATAATGTTTTAAATTATATTTTGATTTGTAGCTTCTTAATTATATAAAATAGTTTTAAGTATTTGTCTTATTCAATACTACTGTTTTATTCAAAATAATTAAAAATACCGACCTATAAAAACCTTCACATAATCCTAGTTACAATAAAGTGTAGTGCTAAATTGAATTTTGGGTTCAAAATGTTAACCTAAATTTTTATACTAAATTTTATGTATTTTTTCTGTGAAAGATCCCCTATAAATCTGGCACAGATTTTAATAAAAAATTCAATATATACAAGTTCAACATCTCAAAAAAGTTTTGAGATGTTAATATTGAATTAACTTTTATCCATATTGATGGCTTTTGTTTAGCGATTATGTATTTTTGCATGCATATATTATAGAGGCAAATAACAAATATATGTGAAACTTTTTTATATTATGATATTGCAAATGACTATAATTTATACGTAGAAATATCATGCATTTAAGAAAATAATAGATAGATATATCATGCAATTTTTTATATATGGATTTATATTATACACACAAATCCATTAACAACCAATTCCATTATAATCAAAAATTTATTTAAGCAAACTATAAAAGCAATATTGATATATCATACTTTAAACAAGAAAATTCTTGCATTAATTTTTCATTTCTATACTGGTTTCACGTAAAATTTGATACTCCAAATAACTTCCTGTAACTTGAGTATAAATAAATTTCCTTCATATTTTGAGATATGTATCAATCAATTCACTTCCGCGAAGAAAGTATTGAAAATATCAATTATGTTTAATAAATAAGCTATTTTTATTAAATTTCTTACATACATCGAATTCAAATTATTCTCTTTTTGTAAGTTACGAATGAACTGTTTCAATAAATATATTCAATCTTATCGTTTATTATTTAATAAGAATTTTTGGAAAACTATTTTTCTTTTATCATGACAATAGCAAAGAAAATAGAGATTTAAAATAATATAAATTAAGAAAGTCTGACATTATTTTAAAGCATATTTTAATCGGAAGTTATTAATATATGTTTTATTTGCATTTATTTTTTCATACTATTGAATTTTATATATATTCTATATATAAAATGCAATATTTGTGTGTCAATCTGTTCTGTATCGTTTGACCACTCTGAACCAAACTTTTCCCTCAATCCTGCAGGTAATATGGTCTACCCTGAGTCGAGATCGTCCATAGTTTTTGAGATGGCAACCAAAATGCCTCCATTTAAATTTCAGAATGACTTTCCATGATCCCCAAGTACAACCTTGAGTCGAAATCACCCCAGAGATGGGGGCATTTTGGAGTGGCAACGAAATGCGAATTTAAACCTTTTAAAGTTTTGTTCGAATTTGGAATAACGTCATAGACGCAGTGATTTTATTTTGGCATAATTGTGAGTGACGTCACTAACGACATTTCGATTAATGACGTGATGATGACAGCTAATAGTAACTTGTCGTCACAGTAGTATGACGACAATCTAGTGTTACGATGATGTCATCTTAGCGACATAATAGATAAATCAAGTTAAAATTGGACACAGAAATAGAACGGCTTCCAAACACTATAATAAATGAATTATATGATATGATGAATGATATAATTCATCCAATCTAATTACAATATATAAATATAGTAAGGATTGGATGAACTATAATTCATCTTGGTAACTATACACTTTTCCACTTGTAGTTGAGAGTGACGTCACGGAATGACGTCGCCTACGGGATATAGTATACAATGATTCATCTTGGTAACTATACCCTGTTCCACTTGTAGTTGAGAGTGACGTCACGGAATGACGTCGCCTACGGGATATAGTATACAATAAGGCTCCTAAATAGGGGAGCTGACTCGTCAGCCATTTTGGATTCAGCACAGTTGGTAGATGAGCCGAAATGAATTAATCAATTTTCAATTAAATCTTATGGGGAATCGCACCTTGGATAACAATGGTAATCCTGGAATGGATTACCGTCATTAACCAAGGTACCATTGTATTAGTAGTGGCTGATAGTGTTGAAAAGCTTGACTATACATTATTATTCCTTTTTCATGTTATATTTTAATTTAATTTTATTTTATTTTATATTTTCAAGTATTTAATTTTGCAAACCATCATTATGAAAAATTCACTAAAATGCAGTGGTTTTGTTAACTCTGGAAGATTTTTTATAGAATTTTAATTGAAAGTTAAATCAAAATTTTTTATAATCCTAATTATGTTTTGTTATTTAGCAACAATTCTAATAGTAATATTAATATTTAATTATTAGCCAATTTTCAGTGTATCAGTAATTTTCAGTGTATTGTATAGAAATAATTTTTATTAAATTAGAAAAATAGCAAAATCTCAGCATTTTCAACCTAAATTTTATGAAATATTATTTTTTAATAAATTATTATTATTTCTCTATTATTATTTTTACATATAGTAAATTATTGAAGTGTTGATATTTCTATAAATTCTGATTTCTTATAAATTTCTGAAGTATCAGTCTTGATTATTTATATAAAAGTATCAAGTAGCATCAAATATTGATATTTTTTAAAATGTTGCATCCTTAATTACAACAAATTTTATTTTAAAAATCTTATTGTAGCAGAGTACATGTGATTAGCAAAATAATAAACTATAATAAATCTATAATTAATAATAGTATTGTATTGATGAAAATGCAAGCACAGATATTAATTATTTACATCATTCAAATGCTTTATGATTAATTTAGGTTTATAGATGTCTGGCATATCAAAGGAATGCATTATAATGAAACTATTTTATATTCAATCTTGAGTATAGGCAATGTATATTGTAAAATAAGTTTACTTAGGCATCTTTGTAGACTTGCCTTCTTTAATTACATCTTTACATCATAATGGCTTCGACAATTTCCAAATAATAAAATGTTAAAAATAATATACATTATGAATATTGTTTTTAAGATTTTATTATTTGGAAATTGTCAAAGCCGTTATGATGTAAAGATGTAATTAAAGAAGGCAAGTCTACAAAGATGACTAAGTAAACTTATTTTATTTTATATTATTTATTATCAGTTATAAAAAGTTTGTAAGTGATCAAAATATGAGAAACTAACTGAAACTTTTATAATTAATACAGTAAAGTCAAAAATCCAGACTGTTCAGGGATTTGATTGGTCCAGATTTTCAATTTTCTGAATTCTTGGACAAACCTTTAAAATTTAAATTTAAAGAAGAATACAGAAGAGATAAACTGACAAATTTTGTTTGTTTATTCATTAACAAATATAAAATGCTTTATTTATCAAAATATATATTAATTTGTTCATTGCTATTATGCATCTGTAGCCATCGTGTGTTGTATTCACAAAAGCCCATGAAACATGTACAAAAAGCCCAGAAATTTTAAAAAAGTTTGAATTTTCAAAAAGTCCAGATCCTCAGGTGGTTTGGATTTCTGATATCTACATTTTCAAACTTTTATTGGAGAATAAAAATTATTTCAAATAATAGATACTGATTATATTCTTTTTTTCCCTAGAAAAATTCCATAATTTTTTTCATAGTTTTTTCCAATAACTAAAGTATTAAATTTCTCTAGAGCAAAAATATAATAATTCCTATCATTTAAAATATATATTATATTGAATTATATAAAGCAGTGCAAGAATAATATATGTATTTCTATATTGGAATATTTTGCAAGATAGTGATTTTAATATATTTATTTTTCATTTAAGAATATTGTGGAAGAAGAGATACGTTTGATGAAGATCCTTTAAGAAGAAATAAACCTACGTTAGTCTTAAAAGTTGTTTTACTTTAATAATGAATGTTCTAATAAAAATTTCTAATTTAATTTATCTTTTAATATTTTTAGGGCAGATCCTCGGTTTATATCTTTTCAAAAGGATGGTAATGTTGGTATCAGACTCACTGGAGGTAATGAAGTGGGAATTTTTGTCACAGCTGTTCAACCAGGAAGTCCTGCATTATTACAAGGTTTACAACCAGGTGATAAAATTTTAAAAGTAAGTTGTTATAAGTTGATAGTTTGTAATTGTTGAAATAAATTTCATAAAAATTATATAAGAATTTTTAATTAATTTAATTT
>AYEL01067632.1:0-38263 GCA_000484575.1 Olivierus martensii
AACATCATAAACTGTCGATCTTGGATAGTTAAAGAACCGAATTATTTCGGAAGGTGAACGTCCAGCGCGAAGGCCTTCGATTATCGCTGCTTTCCGATTATATTCTGCACTCGATCTTAACTGATCAGCTATTTTGTAGTTATCCTCAAACGCATCGTCTGTCTGGCTTACTAAAACGTCAGCAGCATCGTAGCGCTGACGTCAAATATGGTGGGAAATTCAATTTGAAATTTGTCCGGATTTAGCTGGCGCACCCTGTATATATACATGACATTATAATATGCAGTGTGCTCATAAAGAACATAAAAATTGAATTTCTGTTTGTTTATTTTTTTATGTAAAAAGTAGAAACAAAATTTACCTATAGGAAAAAAGTTACTATAAATGTCAAATTAAATGCCAGGCTTGAATAATATGTTGTATTTGAATTGCAGTTGGATAAAAGTGCATAATTTGTAAATAGTAGAAAGGTCTGATATGAAAAACAGCCAGTTTGTGTTGAATTTCTTCATTAATGTGATAAAATAGATATTGGAATACAAAAATAATAATTTTGTTTATGACTTTTAACTTTAATTGAAATAGACAAATATTGTTATCTTATAACTGCATTATAGATTAAAGCAAGAAATTTTTTTACATATTTTCAAAATAAATTTAGAATCATATATTACAATAATGCAAATAATCTAATATGAAATATGAATTCTCTTATAATGATTGCTCTGTAAAACCTAGTAAAAATGAAACACTAAGTTACTATAGGAAAGAGTGTGACATTGAAAAGCTTATCTTATACAGTAATATCTCAGATCATAGTGAGATATTACTGTATAACTACTACATTATAGTAATGGAGATTGGAGATGATTGTAATACTTTTTTATTTTATAATTATTTCACACTATGAAAATTTCAATTTCAGAATAACAAATATATCATTGTAAAGATCATTTATTAATCTCTTCATTAGTTCAAAACAAATTTTATTAAAAAATATTTTTCTAAATTATGTTAAATGTTACCAATCTATTTCTTTGTCCAGATAGGTTGTAACACTACAAAATTTCAATGAAATATTGTCTGTATCTAAGTTTTCACTCAAATTTTAGGATATAGCCTAATAATTCCTGTTTAATCCTCTGTTATATAATCAGAATTACAGTTGTAACAAACAGAGTATTTTTTGTAAATGTAGAATAAAAATATTCTAAAATCCAAATTATAAGGCACTTTATTTAAAATATCAGTACATATAAACAAGAATTTTAGATTCTAGCTTTTGAAATAAAACTGATTATAAGATATTCTGTACTGGAAATTCACCATATTAATTTATTTATAGCTTGTTAAATACCTGGTAGATTTACAATGCATTTTTTTGCTGTGCTATTTGAGTTTCCAAATATTATAAGATTCAATTTTAAATTCTGATTGACCTTAATAAAAATGATTTTATCCTTACTGTTATTAGTTCTTACAAACTGCAAAACTATTGTATTTTCAATGCACAATAACACACACTTCATAGATAAAATGTAGTATTAAATTTCCATTGTTTATTAAATGTCAAAATAATATATGGATAGGGTTAGACTGTGTTTGGCCAAATGTCATTTTACCTGATTCCTATTCCACACAAATATTGTGTTGCTCACATTTAATTCAACATTCTGTTGAGACATATAACTATAACTATTTTCATGAATCATTCATTTATTCTTCAAATGATTTATTATTTCCTTATTGACTTATTCAAGGACATTGTTTGTTCTCAGATATTGACTTTACTCTCTGTGTAATTTTCAACAATATTTAAAAAGTTTTTAATTCATCTTTCATTTCAGACTTTCATTGTAAAAAATAAACTGCTTTAAAAAGGCTATCATCATTCCTTATATGCAAAAAATAATGAGTCCCTTCAGTAGACTGCACTTCTTTAAACTCATAAACATCAGTGTGGATTCTGTGTTCTGCTTTGCATCCAACATTTTTACTTGATTTGAAAGGCAACAAATGTAGCCTACTAAAAATGAATGCCTCACAGAAAAAATTTTCAATATCTTTGAATTCTATGTCATTTTCTTTTAATATATTTACAAATTAAACAACAATTTGATGTGCTAATTTTTCATGCTATATGCTTTTAAATCTTGAACACTTTTATTGTATGTACCCAGAAAAGCTGCTGTTCTTCTTCATCTTGATCAACCTTTAAAATAAACTTATATAGGTTTCTTTCTCTTTTTCCTATATCAATAACTGTATTATCTTTTTTTATTTTACAATCTTCTTAGTTTAATTCAAATATACAATCTTTATCTAAGTCAGATAATATACTCTAATTGAAACTAACTAGGTAAATATCTACAAATTAAATATTCTAATTCAAATTAACCCCTAGTATAATAATTTAGAATTAAATGGTAAATTTAATTATTATTATTATATACAAAGTATTTTCATACTTTAATTCATTGTCAGTGAATAGAACAACATAAGAATATTTGAAGTACATTCAAAATTTAAACATATAAAAATTTGAAAAATTTAATGTATATATGCACAGATCAAAGTAATATTAAAATACATAAAATTATAAATATTGTAATAAAAATATATATATACAAATTATAAATATAGAATTAACTATAAAATACAGTCAGTTTCTGACTTATATATATGGATTACTTTGTGAAACCTTACATAAATTGAATCTGCTTATTTCAGAGCATACATTATACATTTACTTTTGAATCACAAAGACTTATCATTAAAAATAGTTATATTAAAGAATAAACACATAAGTCACATGGTAAAGCAGTCACTTACCATATTGGAGGATCCAGATTCAATTCCAAGTCCTACACTTTCACTTTTTTTAGAAGGGCCAGGTTTGGGCCAGTTATTAATTAAAATTAGCTTTACATAAGTATGGATCTATGTAAGTTAGGGACTACCTGTACATAAAGAATCTTAATAACCACATTAAACTGATGGATGAGATAAATTTCTGTATAGAATTTAACAAACTGCCATCAACCTTATTTTTAATGTGTATTGCTTTTGTTTTCTGCTAAAAATATGCAATTGTTTTTTAAATCTATGGATGTATTATGTAAGTCATTATTGATAATGTCATATCATCCCATAGAACTTTTGCATTATGAGTAACAGTAAACTTGCCAAGACCAGTTTTATATGCATAGCTGGCTATATCCTCTTGTATACATTTATCTAAGAGATGTTTTGTTTGTCCAATATAGTAATGGGTGATAATAGAATGCATATTTTTAACTGGAATGGAATATGAAGTTATTGATGCCACATTTATTTTGAAGTTATTGATACCATATTTTTTAATCATTATATGATGAAGATAATATGTTATAGTTTCTGTGTAGCTATTTTTTTATTAATATGGTTTTCTGTCAATGATATATGTTTGACACAGACATTATTATAAGTTGTAGCTGCTTCTGATTTGCTGTTAGAAGAATGCATCAATGTGGTGTTATTGAGTATATCATAATTTCATTTTGTAACTTCTCGAGAATTCTATTCAATTTACAATTGGAGTAACAATTTATCTGATCAGTTTATTTTGAGGCATATCTATCATAGTTAATTTAGTGATAATGTAACCAAATGATGCACACAATGTGTCTATGTTCTAAACAATTGGTAATTAAAACTGCAGTAAATATTCAAAAAAAAATCAAAATATTGAACTTTCTCAGCTTATTTCAGTGCTTTCATGTGACTTCAGATAAAAAATCAAGTAGAGTAGGTCCCCAACTTACACAATTTCAGAGATATGCAAATATGTAAGTCTTAATTTTCTGTTAAATTTTCATAAATATTAATGAAAAAATTCAATAAATAATTTACATTTTTGCAGAAATATTAATTTTGGCCTTAAATTTTCTTTTCTATAGTTAAAGTAGATTCAAATTTCATTTGGCTATTTTATTTGTTAATGCACTCATTCATGTTTGTCAAATTTAAACATTGTTGGACTTATACAGTTTTTGATTTACATAGATTTTTCTTTTGGAGATGAATTAATCACATAAGTCAGGACTTACTGTAGAATTAGATTTTCCTTTCTTATTCAAATACATGTTGGATATACACTAATTAGGGGAATAACCATTTCAAATTAACCAGAATTTAGTAGGTACTAAATTCTAGATTTAATTAATTATTAACTCAACAGATGGTGGCATCATAGTCTTAATTCAAAAATAATAATCGTTAGAAAAATTTAATTTAGACTTTGTCCACTAAGGGAAGAAATTGTTTGGTTAATACATCTTGGAGTAGCAAAATGGAAAGATGAATTAGTTTTTTCTGATTTCAGACTTATGGGATATTTTGTAGTTTCAGAACTGCCAAAGCATCTATTTTATCAAAATCCCAATCAAAAATTTTCATTCTTTTCATACTGTACTTCCTTATTTTACAAGAGGATTGATATACAGTTTTATTTATAATTTTTGAAAGATTGTTCTTATGTTTTTTGTACTTCTGGAACTAAACAGAACTAAACTGTGATCAAACATATTCTATATTTAATAAAATATTGTTATTCCAGTTCTGCTTATTTATTTTATTGTTCAATTTATAATTTAATTACATTTTTGATTAATTTTATTTTAAGTTTTATTATGTAATGTAAAAAGTATTTGATTTTTTTTTTGAAAAATTTTTCTTTATAAAAAAAAAGGTGATTTTGTTGAAAATATATTATTTTACGATTGATTTTATATAAATGATTAGAAAGAATAGAGTTTTATAAATCTTTTAATATTTGAATGAAAATAAATTTCAAATAGAAAAGTAAGAAATTATGATATTAAAATTCATTATATATAATTTTTTATACCAGACTTTGTCTAGCAATAGTAATACAAATAAAAATAAAAAGCAGTTGATTCTTCCATTGAAAGTATAAGTATTTATAAATGTTTTCTCAAAATTGATCTAGTTTTGAAAGAATTACCACTGAAAGCAAAATAAATTGAATATAGGAACATAAATCAGATAAGACAAAGCTAGATGAACTTACTTTTAGTAGTATTTTTTATTTATTAGTGCATGCCTCTATTCCAATTGAAAAACTGTTAATAAAACTGAAATACAGTCGATTCTCGTTATTTGCAGATTCTGTATTCGCGTATTTGACTGTTCGCAGAAATTTATTTGTAACCCACAAAATCAATTTCTATGGCACTTTTGTACTTATTTGCAGACTCCTACTGAGCAATGAAAATACTGTTACCAATGTAAACTTTCTCTCTAACAAAGGAAGTTATTGTTACCAAATGTATTCTCTGTATCATTTTGCAGGAAAAGTCTCATTACCTATCCTTGCTTACTCCATAAATCACAGGTAGGCCAAAAGCCTATTCATATCATCCATAAGTCCCACAGAAGAATGTGACCCTATGCAGCCTCAAATTTAGGCACCTGACTTCCTGCACATTTGCCCCTTACACAAGATTTTAAAAGATCTGAGACAAAAAGCAATGCAGACAAGGCTAATGCAGTTCAGGAAGACAATGTGTTAGCTGCCACATCAAACAACTACCCATCAAAAATAAAATTTTATTTACTACATAGTTAATGTTTTAAAAAATTAAATAAAAGATTTTTTGTAATTATAATACTGTATATATAGTCTGTACATTGCATATATTGTAATTATTTGTAAGTACAGTAATACACATTAAACTGCTCCCTTATTAATCTCCCTGATTGGAAAGGGGGGCATAAAATATGCAAAAAAAAAAAAATACACATTAAATAAGGTATCTTGAAACAGAAAAACACACATAAAGCAAGGATGAAAATATTAGAAAGAAAAGGTTCGCAGAAACATAACTCTATATTTCCCATAGGCACAATGATTCAGTATTCGCTAATTCAATATTCACGAAGAATTTACAGAATGTAACTACCGTGAATAATGAGAATCGACTGTATTTTACGATGCTATCATTATTTTCTGTCTTAATTTGTCTATGGCTAACTAATATCTATCTGGAAATAGTTTTATTTTTTGAAAACTTTTTGAATTATATTATTTAAGATATTTTATAAAATTGAGTTTATAGGTAATTATCATCATCATCATATATATTATTAGTCAAACGTGGTTGGCTGATGTCCCTTTTTTGCTTTAAAACTACAAAGCAGGTAAATAAATCAAAAAAATTTTAACTATAAAAATACATCAGGTAAGTAATAATAAATTATACAAATATAACATATTAATAAGACACATGCATATATACAAGAAAACATAAAAACTCAAGCCAGGCCACCCAGTAAATAAAAAGGAATAAACGAGCAAACATATCCATAACTTAAATATTTATGAGAATATCTCCATCATCACCAATACTCCATACTACGTGTTCAGTCCCATCGTGAAATCTATTAAATTGTAACACAGTTAGATTCTCTCGATCTGCAACGATCTTTCGCTTAATCTCCTCTATAATTCGTATCTTTAAAAGACCAGATGTTATCCTTTTACGTTCATATAATATATCACAACGTGATTTCCATAAATAGCGTTTAGTGGCAGATATAAAGCAGTTAAATAAATAACTATTAGATGTTCTAAAGTTGCGATGTTTAATAATGTTATCCTCGGTTACGTAACAATTAAACAGTTTACCAATCCACAACCATTGAAATCTGGCGTTCGGACACTGTAACACAATATGAGAACTACTTTCATCAGCTTCACAAATGGAACATTGTTCGTGTCGGATTCTCCGCATTTTAAGGCATTTTACCAGGAACATGAATAACAATTGTAGTGTCAGCTCTTCGCTGTCAGTAAACATCGCTAACAAAAGTTGTGGTGAAACAATCTGTTGTTACTGATCGTTGTTACACTGACAATGTCGTTTACTGACAGTAGTGTTATATGATGTTGGTGGAACCAACCCTTAAAGAAGTTTATCTGGTTAAAGACATTACCATTTGCAATTCACTTTTGAAACATGAGAAAAACAATCCATTTTTGAAATATATGATAATAAGCAATGAAAAATGGATCGTCTACAGTAACATCAAGCTTAAAAGAAGAGGAGAAAGCATGATGAACCAGCTCAAAACACTTCAAAAGCAGAGCTTCATCAAAAGAAGGTTATGTTGTCAATTTGATGGGATTGGAAAGGCATCTTGGTTTTTGAAGTGCTTCCAAGGAATGAAACGATTAATTCAAATGTTGACAACTAGATGAATTAAGTAATGCCATTCATCAAAAATGTCCAGAATTAGTGAATCGGAGTTGTCTTTCGTCATGATAACACCAGACCACATTCATCATTAGAGACTTGCCAAAAATTGTTGCAGTTAGAATGGGAATGTTACCACATCTTTCTTATTCACCAGACTTTGCACCATTAGACTTTCATTTGTTTCGCTCTCTTCATAATTCTTTAAGAGGAAAAATCTTTGATTCTGATGACAATATCAAACAGTACTTGGATCACAAAAGATAAGGATTTTTTGAGCAAGGAATTTTGAAGTTGTCAGAAAGATGGTAAAAAATAGTGGATCAAAATGGTCAATACATTGTTGAATAAAGTTGTTGTTTAATATCAAAAAGTTTTGTGCTATTTATTTAGGAAAAACTGCATGGACTCATTGGTCAACCCAATATATACAGTATAAAATTTAAAAAAACAATTCTAAATAATAAAATCTTAACTTTCATTTATGACTGGATCTAGGTTTTGGATAATCATTGGCAATGATTGGCTCATCAGCTGTTTCTTTTGTCCCTCATCTGATTTTCATACAATTATTAATAGTATTTTTGAAGACAATGCTTTCTTCAGGATATTGGCTTTTTTTTTTTTTAATTTGATTATAAAATTAAGTGCAACTACTGAAAATTGCATTATATATATATATATATATATATATATACCAATGTTGTTAATTACGCTATGCTGTTAATTTATTATATATATATATATCTCTCATCACTTTACCTTGTTAAATATTTACATTCTTCTTTAAATTTGTCCATAAACTTGCATTTTCTATTCCATTTTAGGATTTAACTTAAATTTAATGTTTTAAATTTTATAAGTTATTGGGTAATGCTAATTGGTATAATAGCAAATTAAACAAAGCTTAGTGTACATGTCCACTTGGCCTGTGGTCTGCAAAGATTTATTTTATATTTGTTTATATTTATATTCTTTATTTTATTTTCTTTCTTTTAAAGTATTTTACTAATATATAACTCTTTGTATGATTTATAACTTCCAATGGACTAAGGTTGCTATGGTAACAGGTGTTGTTAGGTTACAAGTTGCTATTACAGTTATATTTAAAAAATTATTTGACATTCTTTTGCTCTGCTTTTTGTATAATATGCACTGAAAGAGGCTCAAACTGAGCCAAAAATATTATGCTAAGTTGTTAAAAGTTTTATTTTTAATAAATAAATTATATTTGTCTTGCTACATGTTCTGAATGATTTTGCTTTTGGAATTTAATTAGAATAGCAAAGTAAGATAGAAGAGATAAAAATAAGAATTTTCCTAAATCATTAGGATATTCCTGATGCATTCATAAATTTTGCAGTGCATGAAAAGAAGTTGAGAAAAAAAATCTTGCCATTTGAAATTCTGCACTTTACTACTCATAAATGCAATCAAAAAGTTTTAGTAATTAATCATTTCTAAAAAATTTTATTACTTCACAGCATTGCATTTCCAGTTTTGAATTGTTTTGCAGTGTGTATAATCAAACTTTTAAATTTTTAATTATAGTTACACAATAAAACATTTGATAAATTTTTTCATTTTTAGATACTTTAAACCATTTATTAAGTTTTAAATAATGAGAAAAGTTCTGGCTTGAGAAATGTTCTACTTTAAGATGTTCTGGCTTGCAGATATCTTCTTATTTTATATACAGTGGATTCCACTTAATTGGGACACGTTGGGCCAAGCCATTTTGTCCCAATTAAGCGGCTATCCCAATTAAACGAAGTAAAAATAAATTCTAAAATAATTGTAATTTGTAGGTAAATAAATAATAGGTAAAAAACTAATAATTAGATACCTATTTTAATGTTTTATTAAAATAGGTACCTAATTATTAGTTTTTTACCGATCTCCTCTGACTTCGTCTTTAACACTGGGCTGCTGATATTCACGCCTTGCCCGCTAACTATAGAAATCTATTGATCTAATGCTTCTTCGACTTCTGGATCCTTTCCATCACATTTTCTTTTGGATGTTCCTGGAATTTCTTTCTGTAATGCCCACTCCTCAAGCAGTTGATTTTCTTATTGTAGGACATGAGCTATGTTAGATTTTGGTTTATTTCAGAGAGTCTACGATAGCTTGTATTAAATGGTAGCTTTTAATTTTATTCAGCCAAGCAATTTTACTTGAGTGTAAAATCCTTTCTTGACATCTTGGCAAAGATTAATGTATGTATGTGTAGCCATACTTTCGAAAAATCCCTAAAATATATCAAAAATTGAAAATTCCTTTTCTGCTACTGTCCCAATTAAGCGTTTAAATTATGTATTAGTTTATTAGTTTGGTTTCCGTTTTTTGAGATTTGTCCCAATTAACCAGTGTCCCAATTAAGCGGAATCCACTGTACATTAAAAAATTTTGAAATACTTTCATAAAAAAACAGATAGAATGATTTAACAAACAATGATCTAATATTTATTCTGCAATTTATAAAATAAAATAATAAACAATGCTTGAAGAAATGAGTTATTATATTATAACCAAAAATGATGTATGCACACATCATAAATTCCGATCCCAGTAATGTTGTGCATAACGATTACTAAGCCTTCAATCTTTCTCTTTAACAAACAAATGCTTCAACATACATACAGTAGATTTGATTTATATGAGGATTTTCGAAATTACCCACTTATGTATTGGGTTGTCCGGAAAGTTCGTGCATTTTTTTTAGTTGTTAATTGGTGGCGCTAGAGTACTAAAAACGTGCAAGTTATTATTTAGTTTAGTTGTGATCTTGAAAAATGACACTGTAATTGTCATAAAAATTTATGTATTGTCAGAATAAAGATTGACAAACTATTGTTAGTTTTGTTTTCGCCATGAGTGTCAATAAAAAAATAATGTTAAATAATGTGCCACGTAATGTTATACAAGTTTAAGAAAACTTTCTGCAGTTGATGCAACAAAAAATATATGTGAAGTTTATGGAGATGATGCATTAAAAACGTTCTGTATTCATATATAGTTGAATTGACTCAAAAAAGCCCTTCTTTCGACCATAAGGGGTGGAGCATAAATATTCATGAGCCTATAATGCCCATAACCTATCAGGAACTCACTCAAACTGAGATAGAAACGCTATGTAACAGCTGAATGCTAAACCTAAGCTATACCAACGACGTAGGTGGCGCCGCAAGTGGAGAAATTTTGCATGTACGATGGTCTAGTCTGAAATTCCAATTCAACTAATCTATGATCACTAATCCTAAAATCAAATTTAAACACACCAGTATTAATAATTTTAATTTTATTTGCAGAGACATAATACGATCAAGACGTGCTGCGGAATTATGACCATACCAAGAGAAACCAGAAGATGGAAGACTACAACGGTAAATATCTATCAAGGGTTTTAAATTTATAATTTGTTAGAAAACATGTCGCGTGTTATCATAAGCCAATGGAGTACATTTATCTTCCTGTCCCATAACCATATTAAAATCGCCAACTAAGAAAAGAGAACGTTCTGTATTCATATATAACTGAATTGACTCAAAAAAAGCCCTTCTCAAAAAGACCATAAGGGGTGGAGCATAAATATTCATGAGCCTATAATGCCCATAACCTATCAGGAAGTCAATCACCACTAG
This sequence comes from Olivierus martensii, assembly GCA_000484575.1. Lineage (NCBI taxonomy): Eukaryota > Metazoa > Arthropoda > Arachnida > Scorpiones > Buthidae > Olivierus > Olivierus martensii. The sequence continues at coordinate 10,901 of AYEL01067632.1, forward strand.
ACGTCCATTACTATCAGTCATAAAATTCTGGACTTTAATATCATTCCTAATTAAAACAAGAACACCTGTATAAGATCTAACAGCCAAAGACATAAATTCTATAACCTAGAAAAAGTTTCCACATCACTCTGACCTCATCCATAGAAGAAATATTAGAATCCTGAATACACATTATTTCAGTTAGACATGTTTTCAATAAATTTAGGACAAACACCTTTTTTAGAGAACTCTTAAAACCATTAATATTAAATGATTGAATTCTGTAACTATCCATTATTAGTAATTACAAGATCTAACTCCATCGTATCCTTTTTAACAATACATTTCCTCCTACTTCTAGTTATTCTAGTGGAATTTTACTAACACTAACTTCACTCTCAGTTTCTATAACACTATCATTAAAACCAAGCTATCCATTATCAGTAATTACAGGATCTAACTCCATCGTATCCTTTTTAACAATAGATTTCCTCCTACTTCTAGTTATTCTAGGTGGAATTTTACTAACACTAACTTCACTCTCAGTTTCTATAACACTATCATTAAAACCACTAATCCTATCCTCTATCATATTATCCTCATTAATATTTTGCTCCTCTTCATCTCTATCAGAATTCGAAACCTTACTTCTCTTAACTCCTTTAATACCCACATCAGAATTACTACTAACGATTCCGTGCTCATTTTCTATCACTATCCTATCATCAATTAGATCTCCTCCTAACCTATCTCTATTCATACTTGAGATGAAAGTATGAATAGAACTCTAACTTCCTCCTCATTCAAATTAACCCTATCCAAATTTTCCTTTTCTTTCCAAACTTCACTAATAAACTCATATTCTGGTTCTCCCTTTGGACAATTACTGTGTATATGCCCTTTCATCCCACAACTAAAACATTTAATACCTGGACAATTACGTAAAAAATGGCCTGGCTTGCCACACTTAAAACATTGCTGTTCAACACCTTTATATAAACTTAAAATATTAAAACCACGAATTTTAACATAATTAGGGATCTGTTTAACCATCCTCACTGCTAATTTTCTATGACCAGTCTTTATGTCCGGATATTCCTTAAAAGTCATTTCCCTATAATTAGATATTTTTCCGTACTGGCTCATAACCATTTTCACATCCACATAATCAATTTCCATTGGTACGTCTCTCAATTGTACCACTACACTAGGTGTTTCAGCAGCCTGGGGCATTACAACTTTTCCTTTATAATTAATACCATTTTTCATTAATAATTTCCACTTCTCAACACTCTTTACTCCTATTATTACCTCTCTCCCTTTAAAATTTAACATTCCTAAATGGCCCTTTCCTCCTAATGCCCTTTCTAGAGCCTCAATTAACTTCCTTATTTCTAATTTCTCTAATTGAAAAACCACTGAACTGTCTCTAATAACCCTATCATTAACATAATAGGATAAATTCTTTTCTCCTTTACCTTTTTCAAGCTTGTCATTACTAATCTTAATACCTTCCTCTTCTTCTAGGAATTCAATGTTATCAGAAGATCCCTTCAGTGCATCAGCAAAAGTCTTGTTCTGTAAAGGTCTTTCATTGTTTCATCAAATCGATCTCCTTCTAACCTATCTCTATTCATACTTTCATCTCCTCTAACTTCCTCCTCATTCAAATTAACCCTATCCAAATTTTCCTTTTCTTTCCAAACTTCACTAATAAACTCATATTCTGGTTCTCCCTTTGGACAATTACTGTGTATATGCCCTTTCATCCCACAACTAAAACATTTAATACCTGGACAATTACGTAAAAAATGGCCTGGCTTGCCACACTTAAAACATTGCTGTTCAACACCTTTATATAAACATAAAATATTAAAACCACGAATTTTAACATAATTAGGGATCTGTTTAACCATCCTCACTGCTAATTTTCTATGACCAGTCTTTATGTCCGTATATTCCTTAAAAGTCATTTCCCTATAATTAGATATTTTGCCGTACTGGCTCATAACCATTTTTACATCCACATAATCAATTTCCATTGGTACGTCTCTCAATTGTACCACTACACTAGGTGTTGTCATTTCCCTATAATTAGATATTTTTCCGTACTGGCTCATAACCATTTTCACATCCACATAATCAATTTCCATTGGTACGTCTCTCAATTGTACCACTACACTAGGTGTTTCAGCAGCCTGGGGCATTACAACTTTTCCTTTATAATTAATACCATTTTTCATTAATAATTTCCACTTCTCAACACTCTTTACTCCTACTATTACCTCTCTCCCTTTAAAATTTAACATTCCTAAATGGCCCCCATTAATAATTTCCACTTCTCAACACTCTTTACTCCTATTATTACCTCTCTCCCTTTAAAATTTAACATTCCTAAATGGCCCTTTCCTCCTAATGCCCTTTCTAGAGCCTCAATTAACTTCCTTATTTCTAATTTCTCTAATTGAAAAACCACTGAACTGTCTCTAATAACCCTATCATTAACATAATAGGATAAATTCTTTTCTCCTTTACCTTTTTCAAGCTTCTCATTACTAATCTTAATTACCTTCCTCTTCTTCTAGGAATTCAATGTTACCAGATCCCTTCAGTGCATCAGCAAAAGTCTTGTTCTGTAAAGGTCTTTCATTGTTTCATCATCACATCTAACCATTTTTATTTGCAGGTCAACACAGTTTGTCGACTTAACTGAAGAATGGGCAATATCCATAATTTCTTCTATTCAGCAGCCCAGACTTCGATGGGAAAAAGATCCCTTTCACAGGGATCGCCAGGAATGATGGGGCCACAAAAGACCCAGGACAGGTAACGACACACAACAAAGTGTGCAGGCCTAATCCAATGCACCAGTGAATCACCAAACAGGTAAGTAATCACAAAGCAAATACAGGTAAGTTCACTTAGAAGTCCACCAAAACACTGACAAAAATCAAAGACCCCAATCAGGTAAGTATACAGGCAGGACCACAGGAACACCCGTAAGAATCAGGAGCACCCATCAGGTAAGTCTGCACCAGCAATGTATCCAGCCGAACAGGTAGATATGCAGGTACTGCAACGAACAGCGGCGGTGTCGTTAAAGTTGGGATTCTCCAAAAATGGAAGAGCCCGCGATTGGGCAGACCCACTCAGTAATACAACTGAGGGGAACCCCTTTCGCAAAAATACACTATGCAGGCCTAATCCAATGCACCGGAGAATCACCAAACAGGTAGGTAATCACGAAGCAAATACAGATAATTTCACTTAGAAGTCCACCAAAACACTGACGAAAATCAAAGACACCAATCAGGTAAGTATGCAGGCAGGACCACAGGAACACCCGTAAGAACCAGGAGCGCCAATCAGTCTGCACCAGCAAAAGATCCAGCCGAACAGGTAGGTATGCAGGTACTGCGAGGAACAGCGGCGGTGTCGTTAAAGTTGGGACTCCAAAAATGGAAGAGCCTGCGATTGGGCAGACCCACTCAGTAATACAACTGAGGGGAACCCCTTTCGCAAAAATACACAAAGAAAAGAAGTAAAAGTACTTACAACTTGCCACTAACTGTACCAAAGAAGGAACACCAGGAGATCCGACTTCAGGTAGGTAGAACTGTAAAAATACAAAAAATTCAATTAATAACCAGCAAACAAGGCCTTTTGGAAGAAAAACCAACTTTGGTCTTAGCCAAAAGGCCGAGTTAAGAACAGATACTTTTTCAAAAAGCTTTATTATACAACAGGAAAATACATTAGCATACCCCGGCACAAAGAAGACAAGGAACACCAGGAGATCCGACTTCACGTAGATAACACTGTAAAAATACAAAAAATTCAATTAATAACCAGCAAACAAGGCCTTTTGGAAGAAAAACCAACTTTGGTCTTAGCCAAAAGGCCGAGTTAAGAACAGATACTTTTTCAAAAAGCTTTATTATACAACAGGAAAATACATTAGCATACCCCGGCACAAAGAAGAGACATAGGGTGCCGGGGCCGCTGTGAGAAACATAATATGCAGTAATATGCATATCAGATTCTCTACAATAAAGCCTTATATTAAAATCTACACAAACAATCTTTATTTATAAAATCACAGTAAGTATATATATATTTTTTAAAACATATAATAAAATCCTTTTTTATTTACAGGACGAGACATCAAAACAATTAAAACAAGTACAATTACATAGGTAAGTATAACACACAATAACATAGGTAAGTACAGATAGGCCTCGATTAGCGCGACTTCGAATAGCGCGAATTCGATTAGCGCGACAAGACAGATACTTTTTCAAAAAGCTTTATTATACAACCAGGAAAATACAATAGCGTACTCCGGCACAAGGAAGAGACATAAGGTGCCGGGGCCGCTGTCAGAAACATAATATGCAGTAAATACATTTGTCACAATGCATATCAGATTCTCTACAATAAAGCCTTATATTAAAATCTACACAAACAATCTGTATTTATAAAATCACAGTAAGTATATATTTTTAAACATATAATAATATCCTTTTTATTTACAGGACGAAACATCAAATCAATTAAAACAAGTAAGTATATAAAACTAATTTCTTTACTAGACAGTGGTTAACACAATAACATAGGTAAGTATTACACACAATAACATAGGTAAGTATAACATATTATATAACAAAACATTATATAATAATATTATTTACATTATTTACAGGTCAATCGCTTCTCATTTTCATCAAGGTTCCAGATCAGGTGAGTATACTTAAAATTTAATAAATTAGTTGATGAGCAGATAAAACCCTATAATTAAACTATAGACCCGGGATAGTCAATAAAAACCATATAAAAGGAGGATAATTTAAAATATGTAAATATAAATCTAAAAATCCAAAGGCAAAAACACACTTACATATAAAATAAAATATATAAATATGTATACATAAAAAACGCGAAATCAAAATATAAAAAACACCCACATCCAAACATTTAATATAAAAAAGAAAAATTATAAATACATAGAAAATTAAAACAAAAAATTGTAAACTATAATAACCCCTTAATATATTTACATATTAAAGTGCAAAAGCACATAAAACATTTAATTAAAACATATAATTAAATGTTAAAATATAAAAAGGTAAAACCATAAATTATCCCGTGTCTATACCAATAAATTTAAAATCAGTACCACTAAGGTTCCACACAGTATCCTGGGTGCCCTGATAAAGCTTTTTAAATTGCAAATCGGTGAAGTATTCTTTGCTGCAATTTTAAGACGCATTTGTTGTATTATTCGTGTCTTAATCAGACCCGGCGTGACTCTTTTCTTATCATATAATATTTCACACCGGGCCTTCCATAATATCCTCTTTGCAGCAGACAATACCCAATTGAACATGTATGAATTGGTGGACTTATAACCCATTAATTTTATAATGTTATCACAGGTAATATAGCATTTGAATAGTTCACCAATCCATTTCCATTGATATTTAGCAACATGACAATCGTATAAATAATTGACCAATCCATTTCCATTGATATTTAGCAACATGACAATCGTAGAAAATATGTTTAATGTCTTCTTTACCGTTACAATTGGTGCACTTATTATGTTTTATACGTTTCATTTTCAATAATTGCACCTTAGTTGTAAGAGCACCCACAGCAACTCTCCAATTTATTTCAACATATTCAGGAGGGAATTACTGTCATGCACCCGTTTCCAATTAACATCGATAAAATCATTATTTTCATTTTTATGCAATAATTTATAAATAAATCTTGGTCTAACCCTGTTACGCAGACCCACAAAATCATTAATATTTTTACTAATTATATTTTTCCATTTCTCAATCTGCGCAACAGGTTTCGGTCTCCATGAGTGCATGTCAGCTACCTCTCTAAGCTTATTAGCTATGGGTTCCATATAAAATGTTAATAATCCCCTCAGTGGGTGATCACTAAAGCACAATGAATTAATAACCAGGGATATTTGCATTGACATGGCAAAATCTATAAGATTAAAAAGCCCCCATCCACCTTTACTTTTATCTTTGTTTAAAAGTTCACGTTTCTTGAGCTCGTAGTTCGCCTGCCAGAAGTATTCATAAATAATTTTTTCAAATTTATGAAATGTACTAACATTAAAATCAACTATATATAAATAGTAAATGCCTCCATGAGTGCATGTCAGCTATCCCTCTAAGCTTATTAGCTATGGGTTCCATATAGAATGTTAATAATCCCCCCAGTGGGTGATCACTAAAGCACAGTGAATTAATAACCAGGGATATTTGCATTGACATGGCAAAATCTATAAGACTAAAAAGCCCCCATCCACCTTTATCTTTGTTTAAAAATTCACGTTTCTTGAGCTCGTAGTTCGCCTGCCAGAAGTATTCATAAAGAATTTTTTCAAATTTATGAAATGTACTAACATTAAAATCAACTATATATAAATAGTAAATAATCCTTCCTAACAGAAAAGACTTTATTAAAGCAACTCTTTCTGGCAGGTAGAACCACGAGCCCTCCCATCGGCAGATTTCGCCTCTCAGTCTTTCAATAATAACATTTGTCATTTTGCTAATTGCATCTTTGCCATGCCAAATGCCTGAAATTTTAATACTTTCAACAATTTTAAAATTCACTTCAGTCTTTTCAGTTATCATAATTTTGCTTAAATTATATACTGAAGTTTTATCTTTGTTTATGTTCATCCCCGTCATTCTCATAATTAAATTAAGAATTTCCTTTATTCTACTATATGAAGCCAAATCACCCACCAGGAAGTTCACACAGTGAGCAATCATTTTAATGTTAATTTCATTGTCCCAAGGCAACGATAGCTTTTGTATTTTAGGTAAATAAATTAAGAATTTCCTTTATTCTACTATATGAAGCTAAGTCACCCACCAGGAAGTTCACATCGTCAGCGTGAGCAATCATTTTAATGTTAATTTCATTGTCCCAAGGCAACGATAGCTTTTGTATTTTACTGTCCCTCTCAACGTACTTCAAGAGCACATTGATAAACATAATAAAAATAATCATTGCAGAGGGACAACCTTGCATTATTCCTTTTTCAATTCTAATGGGACTAGAAAGCATACCATTCACGCTGAGACCTGAACTTGCATTATAAATTTGCATAAAATAATCAATCCAATTTTCATCTAAACCCATAGCTTTCAAAATCATTGCCAGAATTTCATGATTCCGTGAACTTGCAGTATAAATTTGCATAAAATATTCAATCCAATTTTCATCTAAACCCATAGCTTTCAAAATCATTTCCAGAATTTCATGATTCAGACTGTCAAATGCTTTTTCAAAATCTATCTGCAACAAAGTCAGAGGTTTATTCCTATCTCTGTTATCCCTATAGATTCTACTTAAAAATTTAATAAACATGAGATTCTCCTGGATCATCCGGCCCCTCACACCAGCGGACTGGGTAAGTATAATATAGGGCCGAATGATCGAGGACAATCTCCTAGCATAGATTAAGGTAAGTATCTTGTAATCTGCATTTAACAGTGTTAAAGGTCTAATATCAGTAATTTTAACATTAACATTTTTCTTTTTAGGTATCAACACCAGCAGACCTGCATTAAAACCATCCGGATAAATTCTACAGTTAAAAATAAAGGTAAGTATCTTTAAAAGCTCATTTTTAAAATATTTAAAAAACCTCACACTAATACCATCTTCTCCTACAGCTTTATCAACGTGAAGTTCATCAATAGCAGTAAGTACTTCACTTTCAGTAATTTCACCTGTAGGGATTTGATATCAGCAATATTCAATTTATCCACAGCTCTATTAAAATCATTCCATAAATCATTTTCGCCTAAAACTTTACTAAACTGTTTTATATAAAAATTCTCAAGGACCCGAAGTATTTCTAATTTATTATAAACAACTCTGCCATCCGGCATTTCTAATTGATCAATACCCGATTTGGGCCCTGTCTGTCTAATCCTGCAAAAGAATTCCTTATTGGCCCCCTGATTAGGTCGGAGTTTGCTATATTTAAATTCCTCGTAGGTTTTTTGAATGTTCTCCCTAAGTAGTGTGTCAATAATATTTTTTCTGTGTTTCATCTATCTGATCACCGAGGTTGCCTCTTGTTTTATTCGCCTGTATAAGATTTGTAAGAGTTCTTTGGTAACATTTAAGTTCATTAAATTTTTCTTTTCTTATCTGTTGGCATGTAGCCTGTGCTATCTGACAGGCTTTCCGCTTTAGGACCATCCACCTTACTCTTATAAATAATTCTGCCATCCGGCATCTCTAATTGATCAATACCCGATTTGGGTCCCGTCTGTCTAATCCTGCAAAAGAATTCCTTATTAGCCCCCTGATTAGGTCGGAGATTGCTATATTTATATTCCTCGTAGGTTTTTTGAATGTTCTCCCTAAGTAGTGTGTTGAAATTTCTCCCTAAGTTCTGTTTTTCATCTATCTGATCACCGAGGTTGCCTCTTATTTTATTCGCCTGTATAAGATTTGTAAGAGTTCTTTGATAGCATTTAAGTTCATTAAATTTTTCTTTTCTTAACTGTTGGCATGTAGCCTGTGCTATCTGACAGGCTTTCCGCTTTAGGACCATCCACCTTACTGATTTCTTCCATCATTTGATCTAGGAATCGTTGGTTTCCTAAAGCGGAATCAGGAACACATCTTCTCTTTATTCCTTTATACTTCTTTGCTACCTTACAGGTCATTATTGCAACCCGATGATCAGACAGACGAAGGTTGACGTCATAAACGCTAACATCTTCCACAAGAAAACTTTGACGGGAGACATATATTCTGTCCAACCTACAAGCAACACCCCGGCCAAACCACCGATGCCATTTTTGTCCATTTGAGTCTTCCGAATTTTTCGCAATCACGTCAATAGATGGTCTTATCATTAAATTCTTCATATTGAATAATTCGTGAATTTAGCTGTCCCGCGCGGGACAATCTATTTTTGTTCAAAAAGCGGGATGTCCCGCAAAATTCGGGACGTCTGGCAACGCTGCCTGATACCCAGAATATAACATACGGCAAGTATCATCTAAATCTTTAGCAGCAATCAGATCAAACAAGACCCTCATCGTGCTGTCAGGTCCTAAAGGTAAGTTTTTATCTATAGCATTTAAAACAGTATTATACCCAGAATATAACATACGGTAAGTATCATCTAAATCTTTAGCAGCAATCAGATCAAACAAGACCCTCCTCGTGCTGTCAGGTCCTAAAGGTAAGTTTTTATCTATAGCATTTAAAACAGTATTAAAATCTCCCAATAAAATTATATATCTATTTGTATTTAAAAAAGAATCTAAAAAATTAAAAAGTTTTTTCGTTCCACCACATCTGGTGGAGCATAAATATTTAGAATTCTTATAAAACTATCTAAAATCTTAAAATCAACAACAACAAGTCTGCCAGTGTTATCTGTATAGAAATTCTGGACTTTAATATTATTTTTAATGAGAGTTATAACTCCTGTATGAAACCGACTAGCAAATGAAACATATAACTTAAAACCATAAAAAATTTTCCTCACAACTTAAAACCATAAAATTTTCCTCATCCTCCTATCTGTAATTTGCTCAATATTAGTATCTTGTAGGTAAATCACATCAGCATTACATGTCTTGACCAAATTAACAATAATAACCTGCTTTCTAACAATGCTGATGTGATTTACCTACATGTCTTGACCAAATTAACAATAATAACCTGCTTTCTAACATCTTTCAGCCTATTCACATTAATAGTAATAATTTTTAACCTATCAGCCATTACTAATACTATTATCAAGACCGGCCCCTCTCTCTCTTTTCTTTTTACTCCTACTTCCACTTCTACTCACAACTCTTTCCTCCTTTTCCTTGCCTGTCTAACCGGTTTAACATTTATAACATCTTTAAAACCTTCCTCATACTCTCTCTTTTCTTTTTACTCCTACTTCCACTTCTACTCACACCTCTTTCCTCCTTTTCCTCTTCCTTATTCCTTTTCCTTGCCTGTCTAACCGGTTTAACATTTATAACATCTTTAAAACCTTCCTCATTTCTTTCAATGTTAACTGATGAATCAATCTGTTCATCAATCAACATACTATTATTACCAATTTCTTCAATAATATCTTTTCCACTAAACTCACTAATATTTGTCAAGACAATGTCCTGCTTATCTTCATCATTAAACCCTTTCTCAAGAATAGGAGGTTGAAAATTATCAATACTCTGCTCATCAACACATGTAACCAGATTAATATGGGAACACTTGGTGTGAATGTGTACATATTCTTTACATTTAAAACACCTTATTTTTGGACAATCCCGTAGAAAATGACCAGTTTAGAATTATCAATACTCTGCTCATCAACACATGTAACCAGATCAATATGGGAACACTTGGTGTGAATGTGTCCATATTCTTTACATTTAAAACACCTTATTTTTGGACAATCCCGTAGAAAATGACCAGTTTTTCTACATTTAAAACATAGTTGGGTCATACCCTTATAATAAATCACAATAGGATAGCCTCGTATGTATACTAATTTAGGTATTGTTTTCTCCATTTGTATTAGGATTCTTCTATTCCCGTTTTTCACTTCAGGAAATTCAACATATGTCATTTCTTTATAACCCTTTAATTTTCCGTACTTAGACATGACTACCTTAACATCAATATCAGAAATCTGAGATGGTACATCTCGTAGAGTAGCCATGGTAACAGGTTGTTGAGCCGGTTCTGGCATTATATGAACCCCATTATACATAATCCCTTTTTCCATCAATACTTTCCATACTTCAAAGTTTCCTGCAGTCACTTCTACATTCTTTCCAAGTCCCATATTGATCTGTTTTATCCCACCTCTATAACCTAATGTAACAACTAATGCCTCCATTAATTTCTTAATCTCTAATTTTTCTAGCTTAAAAATCAACGTATCATCCCTCTCTACTCTAGTATATGCATGGTAGTTATAGTTGCATTTAATCTCGTTTTCTTTTACAGGTTCAAACCGGGTGTTAACTTCTTCCCCTAATCTAGATAAATTCAAGTTCTCACCAGCCACAGCTGCATAGGAAGATTTCAACACAGATGAAGAATTATCAGGTAAGTCCATTCTTTTTAGTTCTAGGTCCTGTGAATTCAATTCATCTTCCAGCTGCTCCAACACCACAACGGGTTGCACAGATGACATGGCAACAGTTAACAAGGAATCCACTTCACGTGGATTACAGGAACTGGTGGGGCCTTGTCAAAGACCCAGGGCAGAAGCACCAAGCACACAATCCGCGTGCCTGCCCTGTCCAAGAAGCTCCTAGAAGAGACGAGGGATGTCCACCAGAAGAGACGTGGAGACTCGAAGGGACCAACCGTAGGGATATTGGCCCGCGATCCGGACGAAAAAGGGTTGTAACCCAACGGTCCTTCACGCAAAACAGGTAGGTAATAAAAAGTACACTCACCACAGTCCGGAAAAACACCACCAAGTCCGAAGCACCAGATGTTCTAGAAGCACCTTCACCACTGAAAAAACTAGCACAAATTAGCAAAAAGTAAACCACTAGAGCCTTTTGGAAGAAAAACAACTTTGGTCTGTAGCCAAAATGCCGAATCAAGAAAATATACTACAGTTTGATCTTAGCCGACAGATCCACACAACTAAACAATAACTAGCTAATTGACCTTCACCACTGAAAAAACTAGCACAAATTAGCAAAAATTAAACCACTAGAGCCTTTTGGAAGAAAAACCAACTTTGGTCTTTGCCAAAATGCCGATTCAAGAAAAGATACTACAGTTTGATCTTAGCCGACAGATCCACACAACTAAACAATAACTAGCTAACTGTTATTCTAACCCCTACCCACAGGGGGTGTCGGCAGCTTCCAATTCTAATGTGTCTTTATATATAATTAATTAAGTCACAAGATTAAGGGTGTGTAAGAATTTCGATACATATTATGAGGTAATTTGATAATTTTTCCTAAAATTTATGAAATATTTTTCTAGCTAATTGTGGAAATGTTGGCAGCTTCCAATTCTAATGTGTCGTTATATATAATTAATTAAGTCACAAGATTAAGGGTGTGTAAGTATTTCGATACATATTATGAGGTAATTTGATAATTTTTCCTAAAATTTATGAAATATTTTTAAGTACTGTCTTATTTCATTTTGATATTTTAATGAATATCAAGATGTAGGAGTAAATATTGCAGCCAAACTAGAAAAAATTGATTCCACTGAAGAATTATATGCTAAGCTGTCAATTAGTAAAGTTTTATATAAAGGAAAAATGGAAAATTAACAGCTGAAACTGATCTAACTGAAATTTTCTAATTAAATATTGTTATAAACAGATTTATATTAAAAAGTTTTTCACCAATAACATATTCTTGTATATTATAATAATAAAAAATAAAATTTGAAAACATATTCTTGTATATTATTAATAATAAAAAATAAAATTTGAAAAAAAAAAATTACTATATTTACTTTTAAATATTTTTCATATAATGTTGCATAGATTATTTCGCAAGTTTCTGGAATAATATAGCCAAAACTTGTGCTGAAATTCCAGTTGAAAGTTTAGATCTTGGTAAGATCGTCCAGTGGCTAAAATTCTAAGACTTGCTATGTCTTTCTTCTGGAGAAAATATTGTAGCTTTCTTCATTATTTTAATTCTAAATAAATTTTTTTAAAGTCTAATAAAAAATATAATTTTAATATTTGTTAAAATTTCAAAAGAAAAGTAGGCAGTAGACAAAACTGTTTCATAAAATTATGAAAAAATATCAAATTACGTCATAATATATATCGAAATTTTTATACACCCGTAATTTATTCAGAATCCTTATTATATATAATACGACAGTTACGATTAGTCATCATCTTCTCCCTGTGGATCTTGTGGTTAAAATATACTCTCCGTCTGACTCCGTGTGTTGTAAAAGGCGAGTAAAGGGGTTACTTCGCGTTGGTGGTTTTCGAGGTCCGTCACTGGGGGCTCGCCTGTAGGCTCTTACATGGAATCGGGACTGCCTCGGCGTGTCCACATCCGTCACTGGGAGCCTGCGGTGGTGCTCCCATACGAATCTGGACAGCCTGTCTTACGTTTTCGGTCTTCGCGTTTTGTCGTCGGGGGACAAGTTTCAAACAGAACCCCCAGGGGAAGGGAAGAATAAAAAAAAAATATTAGTCATCTTCACATTATAAATTCAGTTCAATAAGTCATATGTTTTCTAGCCTTCTCTCCAGGCTTTAATTAATTTATTTTAAATAAAATTTATGAAATATATATTGTCCGACCAGCTTAGCCGCGACCATCGACGCAAGTACGCGTGCGCTAACTGAACGAGTCTAGTGACAAATTAGGGATGACAGCTTCGCACATGGATGTTTTCAAACGCGAGATAACTGAAGTTGAATGGAAGTTTATTGAAATGACGAATGCTGAATGATAAGTTTCGACGTTGGAAATAGTAGGCTATATTTATTCTTAATATTATATTAATTCAGTATTCCCACCTGTCAGTAGTAGTATGTAGTCAGTATTCCCCGGTAGGAGTTAAGAATGAAAAATTATAAAAAAATAAAAGCGGAATGTGACAAAGCACTATTTTTGTTTTCTTCCATAGTAATTATATATGTTTTTTTTGGAACGAATGATAAACTGTGTTATGAATTGGAACAAAAACATAGGTTTTGCTTTTAATAAAGTAAAATAATTTTGTTTCATTTAAACATACTATATTATAATTAACCTGTATGAACAACCAATTTTGATTGGAACGGGAGATGGTACATTTATTAAAACTTACATTATGAAAAAGAAAAAAAATAATATATATAATAAAAGGTAACACACAAGATTTTTCAAAAAAAAAAGTTTTATTTCTTAAAATAATCGTTGTATATAAAGATTTTTTAGAAAAGTACAAGTCTTTATAAAAAAAATCTTAGGTCATAATTTGCGTTCTGAAAAATAACAATATATATTAAAATTATAGTTAATAAGTATATATAACCATATAATAAAATATATGAAAACATACTAACCTTACCTTTAAAAATTTTTATATCTAGGTCTTTGTCCAAATCTTCGATTTTGAATCAAGAACGTCATTTGGGCTTTGGATCAAAAACATGAAAATTCAACATGACGTTGAATTTGCATGTTTTTGCACATTTTATTTTTCATTCTGCGCCACAACATTTACGAAATGTTCAACAAAAATCGCCCGTTTTGATTAGAATTCGAATTAACTATCCGCATGTTGTATATGTATGTCGTATCTAGCATCATTTTAAAAAAATATTTACGAATACCGATAATAATAAGTAATTTTTAAGATTAGAAATGATAATTATTTGGATAAAAATTTTTGTAATGAATAGTAGACTAATAATATTGCCAGCTCTTAGTTTCACATTCAGCTTGGTGCCCGGAGCCGACTGAACTCCTTCGTCCTCTCTGGCCCAAATTACAAAGTAGTACCGGCCGCAGGGATGTTTATTATAACCGGTACTGTCTTTGTATATATAAGGTATGTTTACAAGCGTAATTGTGTCAAATAGACAGACTTTTATTTTTAACCACCAAAAAAGCAATTAATTATTTTTATAATTAAAGCTCAATAAATCTATTTAAGTTCAACATTTCTTAAAAAATCATAAGAAATCAGTACATTAGAGAAAATTATTATATAAGTTTGGAGAAAATCTAAGAAATTGCGTTAATTTATGCATGGAAATTTGTATACACCCTTAGCCTTGACAAAATTTATTTTATATAATGACAATTAGATGCTATATTCATGTTCAGCCAGTCAAAATCAATTAGTCGATGATTTTGACTGACTGAACCCGCTACCCAATATTGAAGGTTTTTTTTTTGCTAAGATTAGACAAAGTAACTTCATCCCAAACTTTGGGTAGGTTCTTTCTGGATATACTGTATTTTCTACCATTTGTGATTGGCTCCGGAACTGCACATACCTGCTCGGGGAAAGTCAGGGTCAGCTTCG
This sequence comes from Olivierus martensii, assembly GCA_000484575.1. Taxonomy (NCBI): domain Eukaryota; kingdom Metazoa; phylum Arthropoda; class Arachnida; order Scorpiones; family Buthidae; genus Olivierus; species Olivierus martensii. The sequence goes on from AYEL01067632.1 coordinate 25,922, forward strand.
ACTTAATTTGGCCAACTCTAGTTCGTCTTTATACGACGACATCATCTTTATCTCCATCAGACTGTTTTTTTCCTAATTCCACTTCACCTATTTATTGAGTATATTATATTGCTTTTTAATTTACATTACCTTTAGGGTAGAACATCATCTTTATCTCCATCAGACTGTTTTTTTCCTAATTCTAGTTCACCTATTTATTGAGTATATTATATTGCTTTTTAATTTACATTACCTTTAGGGTAGAAACAAAAATTTTTATCCAAATAATTAATGAATAGTAGACTAATAATATTGCCAGCTCTTAGTTTCACATTCAGCTTGGTGCCCCTATTTGAAGTAAAGATAATTGTTTATTTCTCTGTTGGTATAGTTGAATGAGGAGGTCAAGCATCATTAGGTTTTGTTGAATTGATCTTCCCGGTATTCCCGCAGTTTGGGTTGGAGATATGACATTTTCAAAAAGTTTACTTAATCTCTTAGAGAAAATGATACTATATAGTTTGTAATCACAGTTTAATATAGTAATAGGACGGATTTCATTGAATGTGAGTATTTCCTCTTGTGTCTTAGGGAGCAATACAATAATTCCATCAGCCAAACTTTTCGGAATGTCAGAAAGGTTGAATAAGTATGCAAAGATTTCGCTTAGATCATCACTAAAAAATTTATAGAATTCACTAATAATGCAGTCTGGTCCAACTGCTTTATTGATGTGTAAGCTATTTATTGCATCAAGAATTTCCTGTTTAGTGATAGGTTTATTAAAGTCTTTTATTTCATTTTCATCTAGTTTGGTAATTGAATTTTTAAAGTTGTCCCAGTATTGGCAGTTAGTCTTTCTGCTTTTAAATTTTTGCTGATAAATATTGTAGATATGTTTTATGATTTGTTCTATATCAGTAACAATACTTTCATCATCTAGTTTAAATTTATCTATATTATTCTTTTGTTTAGTTGTGTAAATTTGTTTAAAGAATTTACTAGTACCTATGAATTTGGGAATGTATTTTTGTATTTTATGTCTTTCAAAATTATTAAATATTTTCTCATTCATCTTTTGTTCTATAATTTGTTCGATTTTTTGTATATGATGATTAAGCTCGTTATTCTGGTTTTTTTGAATAAGATTAGATAAAGTCCTCTGATACATTCTGATTTTATTAAATTTTTGTTTTCTGAGTTTCAATTGTGTAGTCATCATCATAATTTTAACTTCATTCTTAAAACTGTACCATGTTGTCCAATTGATATTATTTTTAAGTGTCACCGAGACAAATTAACGTTTGTATATTAGGTATAATTAACACGTGGTTTCATTGATTTTGAAATGATTCCATCAAATTCATTAAAAATTAAATCACTATTTCATATTTAATTGGAAAATTTTGATCCAGCTATAATATAACTTCTGAAACCATCATCATATAGCATAATACACGACGCGAAGGCCATTGCTATTAAAACACGTTTGGGAGAGCAGCCGCCATCGTCGGAAGTGACATCACGAAAGGTTAAAAAACTTTGAACCGTTATAACTCAATCCACGTAGAATCAGCCTAATTAAGTCTGCCGAAATTTATATTTTAATGTAAGAATTATACTTTCATCAAAATTGTGCAAAAATATGTGGACCAAAAATGTATTGACTGGTCTAATGCATAATGGTCGTAGGCAATTATAAATATAATTAAAAATCGTATTTATAATTGCCTACGACCACGTGGAATCAATCTACTCATTAAATCTAACAAAATTTAACTTATACTAACTTATATTTAATATAATGATAAATAGAAATATTGAATTAAATATTAAAAGATATAATAAATATCGAATTAAAATAAGGACTACGCATTTAAAATAAAACTATAACACAACATACCTTCGAATATATATTGTACTTCAAATTTCAGTACGACAGCATAGGAGCCAACATTCGCCATGACTTTCAAACGTAGTGATCATGTGATCGTACAGTACAATGAGACTGCTGATACCTAACGACCGTTTGTTCTAATCCAATAGCATCGCCAGCTAGGCATATCACGTGGTTATCGTAATCCAATAATATCACTTAAATAGCGTTACTCTTTTCAAACTTGGGCTTCTTCTTCTTCTTCTTCTTCACTTAATAATATGGAGGCTATATAGCGTTACTCTTTTCAAACTTTGGCTTTTATATATATAGATGGCACTACGTATCATGCTCACGTTATCCGTTACTGTTGCTACTGGAGAACGAAGATTTAATAATTTTTAATTTACTGAAAATTATTTAAGGTAAACGATGACTCAAAATCGATTGACCAATTTAGCAATACTATTAAGTGAAAATGATTTCTTTTTAGAAATCGATTTTAAAGAAGTAATAAATAATTTTTCAGAAATCAAAACATGAAAGGTGAAACTTCGGTAATAGCTTGTTTTATAAAATTTTATAATCTCTGTAAAATAATATTTGCTGAATCTGTAGCTGACAATTTTTATAATTTATATGTTATATCCCGATTTCTCCTTCACACGTATTAAATAAATAATTAATGAAGAAAAATTACAAAAAAAATTTCGCTGATTTACCTGTTTTTATTCCTTACAAAGGCGCCTTTCATATCGAGCCATATGTGCTTAGAGCAGTAGCTACTGCACTGTTGAGATACTTAGAGCGTTATTTTTCTTTTACTTTTTAAGAAACTAGTCTTAAACTGAATGGAAATGCAACGATTCAACGTGATCGATCAAAGTTCATATCAGTCACTGTATTGTAGACTTTCGATAAACCGTGATCCAGAAATAATGGGGAAATTACAAAATTCTTCAAATTCTTATTGACAATATATATTTAATATTAAAATGTATACGTATTATTCAACTATACTGAAAATTTTGCATCTGCAATGTGCGAATTGACATCGCATAATTTACGTTCGATATCTTGTTTTTATGAAACAGCTCCCGTATAGGAGAAAGTAGTGAAAGTAATGCTGGAATAAAAATTTTACCAACACCCCACCATCTTGTTTAATTATAGATAGCCCTAACTGATATTATACTTACCACGCATTTTTTGTGAACTGATTTCACTTTTCATATAAAGTATTATAAAATGCACTTTTAAACTAACAAGGGGAGGTTCAGACATTCGGGTCACCGATTTTTTTGAAATTGCGCACACGTAGTAGTCCCCTAGGACAATGTGTGAGTAATAAAGTGCACTCCTCCAGGATTGTCGAGAAAATCGCACGAGAAGTTTCGTATTGAGTTCATATAATCTAAAATGTGTGAGTAATAAAGTGCACTCCTCCAGGATTATCGAGAAAATCGCACGAGAAGTTTCGTATTGAGTTCATATAATCTAAATTATATTTTGAATGTGTCAATAACGCAGTGGTTGGAGATTTGATTTTAATCTTCGAGTGTGTCAGTAGTGCAGTGATTGGAGGTTTGCTTTTTTTAATTTAATTTGAATGTGTCAGTAGCGCAGTGGTTGGAGATTTGAATTTTTAATTGCGTGATCGCTGGTTCAATATTGAGTTCATATAATCTAAAATTTAATTATATTTCGAATGTGTTAGTCGCAGTGGTTGGAGATTTGCTTTTTTAATTGCTTGATCGCTGGTTCAATTCTTAGCTTGCAGTGGTTGGAGATTTATATAAAACAATGTCATCACTCATAAAACAATTTACATTGTTTTATGAGTGATGACATTGTTTTATATAAATTCAGTTATTTATATTTTTTTTCTGTCTAAAATGATCTATCCTTCTTAGATAGATGCATTTTTCACAAAATTTACAATTTTACTTAATTTTTACATACTTATACTAATATTATAATATTATAACATAATTTTTATTCTAATAACAATTTTTTTGTAATATCTCTCTCTTTAAATGATAAATTAATAGAAATCTCTCTACATTACAGTGCAATAGTAATGACAGAATCATAATTGTTAAAATTTATAAATTCTGTAATCTTTATTAATTAAAATGAATAATAAATGAGAATTATTTATATTTTGGCGACCAACTTCCTGTCCCATCAAGCTATCGGTTCAAGGCCTTAGCAACCTAACTTCACAAATGTTGATGCAAAGTCCAAGTTAACATCATCTTTTAATTCTCTTTCTACATTCTATTTATCTCGACTTGTCTTATTCTAATTTTTATTTTTCTATCATTAATTCATTATTTTTATATTTTCTATTCATTCTATATTTCTATATTTGTTTCTATGTTTTCTATACTTTTATTTTTGAAAATGGTGATACAGATGTAAGTTTACCAAGCATCTCTGCAAACTTTCTCGATAATAAAGTAACCTTAACACCGGTATCTATCTATCGTTAACGCAATTTGTCTGCCATTAACTAGACGTATTAAACTCGGCTCTGTGTCTCTAGCTAATTTAATTCTACTTGTTCCTTTCAAACGACCGGCGTTTCCCTCCAACTGCTCTTTGCCGACATTCTTTCGTTTTTCTTTAATTGATATAATCGCGTGGGAAGTTCGTGATTGTTTCCTATCTATCCGATTTATTCTTTATTTCTCCTTAAATATATTTTTTTTTGTTGTGTCCCCTCGTGTGGCATGCACTAGCTCTATTTTTCGGTGTGTAAGCCTTTGTATAGTACATGCACGCACTATGCTTTCAGTTGACCCTTACATATATATTCCTTGTTTGTTTATTTTCTTCATTTAATTTTATTTCTTAATATTTTTATTTTATGAACTCCTTATTTCTTATCTTATTAAATTAATATCTTATTTCTCATTTTACTGTCTGAAATTTTCTTTTGTGTATATCAACCTGTAGGTGTACCCGCTCCTGTGTAGGTACCCTTTTGTTTTTTCTCTCTTTTCTTTTTCATTTGTCTTTGATTATATTCTCTAAGTGTGTGTGCCTGCTTTATAGCATACATCGGCTATTGGTGGTGCTTCTACCTTTTTGTAGCATGCACCTAGTCTTGTACCTACTTGGCTTCGTGTTTGTACTAGTGTAGTGGACTACTACCACACATACCAGCTGACCAATAGGCCTATTCTTATCCCCGTACCTATAGAGGAAAAATAGCCTTTTTGCTATTGAGTAGCAATCCTTTTCGGTATCTTAGAGTGTTTCAGCTGCTCGAATTCTATTTGGGCCATAGCCAGTTTTAATCGATTCACGTGTGCTATTATATTTTTCCCTGTTTGAGTATCTTCTATTACAAAAATAGTCGGACTGATTTCCTCAATTATTCGGTACAGTCCGCTACTATTTGGACGTATTTCTCGTTTTACAAGTGGCGTCATATAGATCTGATTCAATCAGACTTTATTGCCGATTGAAAATTTACGTAACTTAATTTCCTTTATTTTTGTTATTGAATTTATTTTAGGCAATTTAACTATTTTGATCCTGATTAATAGTTTTAATCCTGGCACATATATTATTAAATTGACATCTCAATAGTTTATTACCATGTTTGCCTTTGTACTTATTTTTCCGCTTATTTTTCTTATTTTCCTATTTTTAATTCGAGCAATAGTGCTCTTATATAGGTATATAAGAGCACTGTTGCTCGAATTAAAAGGCTCCTTTATATAGGTCTGTCCATTGCAGTTGGGTTTTGCACTTTACCCTTATGTGTGAATTTAGGGTTGTGTTGCAGTCTTTCTTTAACTGAAGTTATCCTACATAAATTTTTTGGCTGTTTATTTCACCGGATTCGTTCACCTGGTCACAGAAGTTCATTTTTCTGTGACGATTGCGACGACAAGGTTTGTATTGTGACCTTTCTGAATGATAGGTGGTTGTCTCTCAGCTAAATTTTGTGGTGGTGGAGGTGGCTTGCAATACCTCAGACTACCTTGTCCTATTGGCACGCTACAACCTGTGACTGTAAATTGTTTACTGTTAATTCGTCCCTATAGTTTCGAACCCACTGCTTTGATCGTTTTTGAAATGAGCACCTGTTTTGTGGCAGCCTATACTGTTCTGTCTATCTAATTCCGGCAATATTATGTCGTTGTGGCAGTGGTGAATTATAATACGAATTATTTTGATAATTCGGTCGCATTATTGGCGAATTTGATCGTTTTACTATTGTTTCTTCTAACTTATTTACTCTAACCAAGAGTTGTTCGATCGCCTCCTTTAATTCGATCAGGATATGAGTTGTATTCAGCCAGATAACGAGGAACGAGTCTCTGGCGGGAAAGTTTTGGAAACAATGCAAAGTACATTCTGAAAAGCTACAGGACTAAGAGTGAGTCATTTGGGAGACGCAGAAAATGAGTAATCCGAGGAGACATTAGGAATGTTAAGTTTGAATGATAAATATAAATGCACTGTATTTTATTAAATTTAATAAATTCGTTAGGAATGTTAAGTTTGAATGCTAAATATAAATGCACTGTATTTTATTAAATTTAACAAATTCGGAATTGATTGTCATTTCTATATTACATGAGTTTTAGATAAACCGCCGACCCCGATTAGCCGCCAAACGGATGGTGGCGTCTTATCGGGGTTTGACTGTATTTTGTTATTTTGATTTAAACAAAAATTTAAATTTTCAGATTAGTTTGAATAAGTTATTTAGGCATATTTTAATATGTAAAAAACACATTATTTTGTATAAATTACGTAATCGAAAATATGCAGCCAAATGTATTCCTTTAAAATATCGAATTGAAAAATAATATTTAAGAAAGAGTTTTGATATCCCTAGGCAAGAACCAATATGGCACTCATTAAACCAGATATAATAAAATCCGTTAATTGCTATATTCATATGGAAATTCAGCTTGATTATTTTTATGGGTGCGTTCCAAACCTCAATAGCAAGTCATCAGTGATTAGTCTCTTATGACGTCAGAAATAACACAACATCAGTTTTGTAAAAGCCAGATAACGAGGAACGAGTCTCTGGCGGGAAAGTTTTGGAAAGAATGCAAAGTACATCCTGAAAACCTACAGGACTAAGAGTGAGTCATTTGGGAGACGCAGAAAATGAGTAATCCGAGGAGACAAAGAAACCCTAAACTGGACCCCTCGCCTATTACGTCAGAGATGGGGATTCGAATACTATATGTTGAAGAAGACACATCTCTGACGTCAAAAACGGAGAAATATCTTGGATTGGGCCAAGAAGGGACCAATGCCTTCCTTGTGGGCGGTGATCAAAACGACTATAAAAAGAAAGTCCAGGCCAACGGACATTTTCGATCGTCTTGGGCCCAATCATCTCTGCCCTCTCTCCTCTTCAACGCCACATCTCCGATCTCCAGTTAGATTCTCCAGTATCCAGCATCAAGCTCATCTTCTCCCGAAAACATTCTTCTCTGCCAAGTTTCGGTGCTTTCCAAGTCCGCTCCTTTGGAGATAAGTATCCCTTAGTTTCTATTCTTTCTCTGGATAGGGAAAGATCAAGTGTTGCACTCAGGCCCTCTCGAGGGCACCCACCTTGACATGGTGAGAGGGCTTACCGGCTGGTCACTATGCCTTCGTTGCAGTCTTTCTTTAACTGAAGTTATCCTACATAAATTTTTTGATTTGTTTATTTCACCGGATTCGTTCACCTGGTCACAGAAGTTCATTTTTCTGTGACGATTGTTTGTTGCAGTCTTTCTTTAACTGAAGTTATCCTACATAAATTTTTTGGCTGTTTATTTCACCGGATTCGTTCACCTGGTCACAGAAGTTCATTTTTCTGTGACGATTGCGACGACAAGGTTTGTATTGTGACCTTTCTGAATGATAGGTGGTTGTCTCTCAGCTAAATTTTGTGGTGGTGGAGGTGGCTTGCAATACCTCAGACTACCTTGTCCTATTGGCACGCTACAACCTGTGACTGTAAATTGTTTACTGTTAATTCGTCCCTATAGTTTCGAACCCACTGCTTTGATCGTTTTTGAAATGAGCACCTGTTTTGTGGCAGCCTATACTGTTCTGTCTATCTAATTCCGGCAATATTATGTCGTTGTGGCAGTGGTGAATTATAATACGAATTATTTTGATAATTCGGTCGCATTATTGGCGAATTTGATCGTTTTACTATTGTTTCTTCTAACTTATTTACTCTAACCAAGAGTTGTTCGATCGCCTCCTTTAATTCGATCAGGATATGAGTTGTATTTGTTGTCTTCTGATGTGTATTTGCTGCTGTGTCCTGTGTTGGTTTGCTATATGTATTAATCACTGTATCTGGCTTTGGTTCTAATTCATCAAGTCTATCACTAATTTGTTTAATCGTTGCCTCCAGTTCCTCCATTTTATGTATATTTGGCTTGGTTAAATTTCGCACATTTACGGTGGCATTCGTCTCGCTTCTCTCCGTAATTCTGCCAACATAAGGCTGGGGCTTGGCAATCACTTGCTCGATTAGTTTCTTGTGTGTGGCTATCAATAGTGCTTCATCAAATGTTTTTGGATCAGACATGACGGCACGCTTAATCTTATCATTTATCGTATTTAGAAATTGTATAAGGAGTTTCTCATCCATATTGTGCCTTTGATATGATTTTATAATAGCCCTATCTCGCTCATCCATACTTGCAACTTCTATTAATGTGTCAGTGGCCAATGATTGTAGCCTAACAGCAAACGTTTGCACATCTTCACCTATCTGTTGGATGCAAGGGTGAAACTGCTGTAAGCAAATTGTGCACAGTACCCTGGAAAATCTTTTTATCATTTGCACTTTAAAGCTCTGGTAATCTATAATATTTTTCATTTTAAAGTCCTTCCAGGCATATTCCCTAGCAATACTGGCTAGTTTACACTTAGCTACTCCCAATTTTTGACGATCCGACCAAACGCTAATGTGACGATCTCATCGGTAGTATCGAAGAAATCCATTACCCGCTGGGATGGTTCTCCTGTATACGCTCTTAGCTACTCCCAATTTTTGACGATCCGACCAAACGCTAATGTGGCGATCTCATCGGTAGTATCGAAGAAATCCATTACCCGCTGGGATGGTTCTCCTGTATACGCACTTAGCTACTCCCAATTTTTGACGATCTGACCAAACGCTAATGTGACGATCTCATCGGTAGTATCGAAAAAATCCATTACCCGCTGGGATGGTTCTCCTGTATACGAGTGAATCATGCCTGTAAGGGTAGAAAAAGACCCAGGAACCGTAGAAGCGATCTTCATCTGTGCCGCTGAATCAGCCTCATTGGTCGTCTAGGAATTTAATTTTTGTTTCGCCGATTCTCTTTACTTTTTCCTTCTGGTCCAGGTCCCCACTAATATGGAACTCCCGGAAATATTCCAGTCCCACTTCTGACACCAAATTGTGGGGTTTCCGGACTCGGAAACGAAATTCGGAACAGTTGAGTCAACAGACATTGAGCCTACAAACAATTCTACCAAATATCTTGTGAGTAAGGATGACTTCAGATGGAATTCAGCAAGTTAAACGGAAAACAACATTGAATATAAATTCAACAGCTTCTTTATTTTTGTTAAGAGAGATCTCTATACATTTATATAAAAACACAAATATCGAATACCGACAAAGAGAGATAGATACCTGATACAAAAACAAATCTTCAATACGGCCAATCCAATAGGAAGAATCTCGGTAAAAAGTATATTTCAGAAGTCTAGTCCAAATTGATCAACGAGGATGAAAACAGCAAATGAAGTCAGACGAGGAAGATTACAATCAAATTTCCCTCAAAGTCTTCTCTTTGTAATCCAGAAATTTGTACGAGTTGGTACGCAAACAGGAGAAAATGCACGAAGCTAGAGACAACAAATTAAACAAAGTCAAGACTCAAAACAACTTTCCTTGCCCTAGCTCTTTTATGTGTCTGACCCATTTTCACCCCCTTTTTCTGGGGACGATTGTTATTCTCACTTACATAATCATCCAGATGGATTAGGTGACATTCTTAACACGTCATTTGAATAAACCATCTTAAATTATTACCTTCGAAAGAACAGTAAGGCAATTCGATACATCTTGTTTCAATCAAACTGCATCATTAATTTCTCATTCTTTAACTTGACAACAACAGAAAAGGGGGTTGCTGATCCCCACAATATAATATAACTTTTAGAAAAATATTTAAAAATTTAATATTCGAATTGAAAAATGTGAATAAAAATTATTCGTTACAATTATAAGCAGCAAGAATAATTTATTTACGAATAAAATATTCTTTGTTTTTTCTATTTGTACATTTTTAACAATAAAACATCAATTGTTGTTGTTTTGTGATTTTGTATAAAAGTTTTCTTGAAATGCATTATGTCTAGAAAGTATCAAAAGTTTTTAAACAAACTTTTTATTGCCACCTTAACAGATTAATAATCCAACTAGTTTTCTATAAATAGCCTTTATGCTATCTCTATAAGAATTATAAAAGTAAACTTCACATTAAATAAAGAAAATCATATATCTATGCAATATTTTATATTTAATAAAAAAAATTTTATGAGTAAGCCATCTAAAAGAGAAATCGATTTGCATTAATGTTGGTCATAAGAAGAATGTTTGATCTTTCATATGACTATATTGTTTAAAATATTCAAAATATTGTAATTTTTTAAATAGTAATAAAATTATTTTTGTCAGCATTTTAAAAACTGAATTTATAATATATGAAAAACAAAAATGGACAATCACAAAATATCGAATATTTACAAATTATTTTAACGAGTTAGCACAATATTAAATCTAGAAAGTGACAAGTATACACGTATTTCGCCTTATAATCGAGAGAAGCATGAATGAAAAAAGATTTCTATATTTCTACTTTTTTTATTTTCTTGAGAGATCGTATCTAATAAAATTTAACATTTTATTAAAAGCAAAAGTAAATTGCAATTATACACTTAACTTTCTATATTTTTACTTTTTTTATTTTCTTGAGACCGTATCTAATAAAATTTAACATTTTATTAAAAGCAAAAGTAAATTGCAATTATACACTTAATAGAAAAATAAAACTTGAAATAAAAAAATATATATATTGGGCACAATTGGTATTATTTATATATCAAATAGTAATATGCTAAAAAAATCTCGATAAGACGCTCCCCGTTAAGCCGCCACCCTCACTGATCACCAAGAAATTTGGCGGAACGGATCTTCCTGATGTTAAAGGAATAGGCAAACCTGGATAAGATGCCATCTGCCAGAAGAAAGGTCTAAACAAATATTCCTTTTGGTATTGTATTTGTCCTCGTTAATCTTTCAGGGACATGTAAAGTTAATTACATTCTGAAGTTCGTCAGTACTGTATACTGGAATGTAATATTAAAAGCTCTCTGGACTCATTTTCAACCAGCGAGTGAGAGAGATGGAGTTAACGTTAATCATGTGTCTCTTTAAGCCTGGTTCACACCTAGGTTGTAGAAAATTTAAGATAGTAAGAACCAGATCATTTCCATTGTTTATTGCATACTGAGCAAATAGCTGTGTACATTTTATTTTACAGAGAACTCAAAGTAGAGAATCAGAACAACAGATGGACATATTTTCTATATAGTACTGTAAATATACAATACGTATACTATACTGCAAAGTATACAGTTTTTTTTAGGAATGTTAAGTTTGAATGCTAAATATAAATGCACTGTATTTTATTAAATTTAATAAATTCGGAATTGATTGTCATTTCTATATTACATGAGTTTTAGATAAACAGCCGACCCCGATTAGCCGCCAAACGGATGGTGGCGTCTTATCGGGGTTTGACTGTATTTTGTTATTTTGATTTAAACAAAAATTTAAATTTTCAGATTAGTTTGAATAAGTTATTTAGGCATATTTTAATATGTAAAAAACACATTATTTTGTATAAATTACGTAATCGAAAATATGCAGCCAAATGTATTCCTTTAAAATATCGAATTGAAAAATAATATTTAAGAAAGAGTTTTGATATCCCTAGGCAAGAACCAATATGGCACTCATTAAACCAGATATAATAAAATCCGTTAATTGCTATATTCATATGGAAATTCAGCTTGATTATTTTTATGGGTGCGTTCCAAACCTCAATAGCAAGTAATCAGTGATTAGTCTCTTATGACGTCAGAAATAACACAACATCAGTTTTGTAACAGCCAGATAACGAGGAACGAGTCTCTGGCGGGAAAGTTTTGGAAACAATGCAAAGTACATCCTGAAAAGCTACAGGACTAAGAGTGAGTCATTTGGGAGACGCAGAAAATGAGTAATCCGAGGAGACAAAGAAACCCTAAACTGGACCCCTCGCCTATTATGTCAGAGATGGGGATTCGAATACTATATGTTGAAGAAGACACATCTCTGACGTCAAAAACGGAGAAATATCTTGGATTGGGCCAAGAAGGGACCAATGCCTTCCTTGTGG
>AYEL01067633.1:0-23041 GCA_000484575.1 Olivierus martensii
ATTATTCTCGCAGACGTTAAGTACCCTGTAGTACCCTAGTAGGTGGAGCAGGGGAGCGGCCTTTTGGCCTGTCTCAGAATACAATACGAGCCCCTCCATGGGTGTGGATGCAGCACGTGGTTGGAACTGGCTGAATCTCCCTGATTGGAAAGGGGACGTAAAATATGCAAAAAAAAAAAAAAATGCACGCCTCTTGTGTCTCCACTCCCTCTGTGGACGAAGGCAATTCTCGGCCCTTTAAAGTTCGCTTCGGCGACACAGTGCACGATATACAAATGCGGCCTTCTTACCCCTAGGCCTGGCAAACCTGAGTGAGTCCGCCGTATTCGTATTTCGTTCGCTTTGTGGATCAGAGTGGGTAGGCGAGTCCGCACCCCTAGTTGCAGGCTATGATTAAGGGATCAGAGTGGGTAGGCGAGTCCGCACCCCTTAGTTGCAGGCAATGATTAAGCCGAGATTATTCTCGCAGACATACGTGTAGTACCCTCGTACGTGGAGTAGGGGAAAAGCTTTGGTTAAAGTCTCAGAATAAGACATGAGCCTGTTGCACTCAGGTATCATTGAGTTGTAATTTATTACTAATATAGATTTACTTATTCTTTGTATTTAAATATCCTCAGGCTTCCTCCTGGTGTTCACACAGTAGTCACTCTACTAAGGTGGTCACATGTAGATTCTTCCCTCCTTGTAATAAATGTTGTTTTGTTTATTGTTTAAATAGTTGTGATTATTTTTATAAAATCTAAATCCGCTAGATCAGGGGTTCCCAACGGGTCAGTATCGACCCCTTGGGGTTGATGAAATTTTAAAGGGGGTCGATGATGATGAAGGGGTCTATTGGGAGTCGATGCCGAATATGCACCAACAATTGCTTGGCATAATCAAGATCAACATCCTATTGATTACAAAAAAATTTATTAATAAAATTGATAATTAATTGTTTATTGATATAAAGCTATATCATGTAGTAAGGAAGAAATCATATGGAAATAAATATAATGGAAAAAATGCACTAAAATTATTTAATATATTTTAAAAACCAATAATATTTTTTAAAAATATATTAATTTTTAATTTGCAATTGTCCGTTATTGAAAAGGATTGCAATTCCTCAGAAGATATATTGTTATATACGAGCCACTTGCAAAATTTAAAAGATTTTTATGTTCGCTTCCAAGACATTGAAAATTTGAATGTACCAGCATGGATCATAAGAACAGTTGCACTGTGATATATCTGATGTTGATATTATGATACAAGAAGAGTTGATTGCATTGAAGAAGAATGTTCAAGCACAAATCTTATTTGAAACTCATGGGTGTGCTAAGTTTTGGAATTTAAAAGTCATCCCTAAATAGAAGTTGTTAATGAACAAGCATTATTGACTTTTCCCTTTTCTTACCTAGTGGAAGCAGGCTTTAGTCAAGTCAATAATTTACTATGGTAAACAAGAAATAGACTGAATATTTTTGAACACGGTGATTTAAGAATTAAGCAATTTTATGCCAAATATTTTTAAAAATTTAAATAAAATTTAATTTTTTTAAATTGCATCAATACATCAAGCGCAGCCATCACATTAATTAATATCGAACTTTTCTGCAATTAGAATCTGTGATTTGTTTCTGAAAACTTGTTTATATTTGTAAAATTAAAAATGATGATAATACAAAAAATAATAAAACATAAATCTAATAAACCATTTTTTTTCAAAATTTTTGTTCATATTCTTAGTCTAATTGTTATCTTTAAGTTATTTATGTGCAATTATTTGTATTATGATTATGTTGTATGCTGCATATTATAGATAAAAATGTAAGGGGGGGTCAATGAAGAAAACCATTCTTTTAAAAGGGATCGATGCAAGAAAAAGGTTGGGAATCCCTGCGCTAGATGATCACCTGCCACCCCTCTCTGATGTCAAATACCAACTATCAAGAGAAACAGAGCAATAACAGTTTGTTTCTGGAATGACTTGTTGAGTATGGTGATAACAGACCACAGTAAATTTTATTTGAAATAACAAATAATTTTTAAATAATTGAATATTGCCAAATAAAAGATAACGTTATTTGAAGATAATCTGGTTTTGGGTTTGATGTGTGATTCATATTTTTGTGAATATATAAACATATATATGTATATATAAATTTATATATATATATACATACATATATATATAAATTTATTTATAAATATATTATAAGCTTGAATATCCACCAATAATATAAAAGTGGCATCTACTTAAGTTGTTCCACCTAAAAAAATTTATATTGATATAAAGAATAGTTATGTTAATATCTTCCTCACAAGTAAGTGATTTCATCAAGCAGTTTCCCTAGTGCCAAGTCAGTTGCTTCTCTGTCACATCTACTGTTTTGCTATAGCGACCGCCACTAAGTAGACATCTTGGCGGGAGCTATTCTTGTGGTAGACAGACATATGTTCTACAGCAATGTTGCCTTTAAAAAAGAAAAAAATCAAGATCTATAGAAAGAAAAACTTTTACAAAATTGATATGCAATCTGCTAACCAATGTATAATAGTAGATTGCCTCTAAAGAACGAAATATTAATTGTACCTGTAACACTAAAATTTGTTTTGTTATGGAATATATTTCCAATGTTAGTTGTTAATAACTCGGGTACCCAATATTATTATTTGGGATTGAGTAAGGAGTTCCACATGCATGTACAGCAACAATTGTACTGATGGTATTCAATGAGAATTAGTATTTTTCTAAAAGAATTGTTTCGTACACAATTATTTAAAACTTTTATGTAAATAACACTGAATTTAGGATCATCAATAAAAAAAAGTGGATTTCACATTGTTGAAGAGTTCGCTTGCTTTTTTTTTTTCTGTTAACAGTTGTACAGTTCCAAATACACAAGTATTGTGATTTTTGTAATTTGTGTTCATTTTAAATGCTAATTTTTATTGTGCAATAAAAGTTTTTTTTTGATCACTTTTGTTAATTCTTCAAATTTTAGTAAAATTTACAAAATGCAATCCAGTATTCATAGTGTTAATGCAAATTATTCCTAAAAGTAAAATATATTTTACTTTTAGGAATAATTTTCATTATAATCTTAGCTTTGTTTAAATATCTCTTTAAAATATATATATTTATTGTAAGTATTAAATATTATATTATGTTTTTATCCAGTTCAGAATTAGATAATTTAAAATAATTTAATCATTTTATTAATCATGAAATGATACAGAAATTAAAGTTATTTCAGTTTGTTTTAAAATAATTGACCACATTTTATTATTTACTTTTTAAGAGAGATTCTATTGATCAATTATAAAAATTATAAAGGAATTTTATCAAAATTGTTAAATAATAGCAAATAGCTATCAATGGACTATGCTTTTTAAGAGAGATTCTATTGATCAATTATAAAGGAATTTTATCAAAATTGTTAAATAATAGCAAATAGCTATCAATGGACTATTGGTAAGTTGCAATATATATATATATATACAGGGTGGGCCAAGATAAACCGAACCTAACCAAGTATCTTCTCCCATGTCGGGTTCGGTTTATCTTGATCCACCCTGTATATGGCAACTTGCCATACATACATTCATAAAGATGATAAAATAGTCCTTCAAACCTTCTACAAAGTTAAAGTACGGAGCGGGGCCTCCGAGAGAGATTTTTCAGCCGGGACAAGACTATTTGAAGCCCCTCATACATGTGATAAACTCGTATATTTTATGTTTGTGTATATATAATAGAATTGTGTAAGAGTATTGATTACTAATACTGAACAGAAACACGTAATTTAAAAAAATTACAAAAAGAAATTTATGTATATACATAATTACATCATTAAAATACAAAAAAAAGGAGAGAGTCTAACAGCCATGTGCACCCGGCCAATATCCCAACTGGACCCCTCTCCTAGGGGTTGGTAGGGAGCATAACTAAATGGCCGGATCGGACAGACACAAACGCTTCAACTTTCTATCCAAAGGATCTGAAATACAATTCAGATCCCATTTCTGTACAATATATACAGCTTATATATACATCAAAAATCCATAATTTTCGAAAATCTGGCAATCTCAGGTTCTGAGGTTGCCGGAATTTTGATGATCAACCTATAATTCTATATAAATGCCTTATTCTTTCTTTCTCTTAAATCATTTATTGTCATAAATTCCCTCTCTATAAACTACGTCACGCTATTAGGAGGGGGAAATTTGGTGATAATAAATGACATAGAGGAAAGAGGGAATAATGCAAATTGAGACATCGTGCTGTAAAAATGGCTAGTTTTACATTTCTGTAATAAATTCTTTAAATATAAATTATCTTAATTGTTCGAAAAATAAAAATTGTTAACATAACATTTGAAGACAAATTTGTTATGAAATATATGACATATATCTAGGTCTAAGGCATTTATATACAGTTCAGGTTTGAAGATTTGAAATTGAAAGTTTCATAATATTGTATTTTTAACCAAAGTACTAGTATAAAGTAATTCTTATTTTCTACTATTTTATGCTTTTTCATTTTTTTGTATATCAGAGAAAAAGTTTTAAGTAGAAAGGGGAGGTATTACAAATTTGAGACATCACGGTGGGGGGGTTAAATTAAACTTGGTGTGACGAAAAATAACAGAGAAGAGGGAGGGGATCAAAAGTATTCGAAATAGCGTGACATAGATTATAGATGATCCCTAAATTGAATCTTTCTTTCCTTTCATAGGTAATATAATAAAATTTGCTTATAAATAAATTGATATCGTTGTTTTAAACGACCTTTAGGTTTATAAAATAAAAGTTATTACATGGAATCGAATTCAGTAACAATTATCAAAGGAAATATTTTCAAGTCGAAAAATGAAATTACAGTAAAACCTCGATTTTACGGACTTCAGATTTTACGGACACCATCTCAAAAAATAAAATAAATAATAATAATATAATATTTGCATAAACTGTCTACAGTATAGCTACATCCAGCATTTATAAAATAAAGCAGTCATTTATTGCATAATGCGTCATTTTTATTTTAACATTTACCTAAATGTAACATACATGTATGTAGGTAATTTAATTTTTTAATTTAAAATACTCTATGTAAAATAATACAGTTTTTAGGCATAAGTCACATTTAATTATACAGCTATGTTGAAAATGCTAATTAATGTTTATAAAAAAATGTTACTTCGATTACGGACTTTCCGATTTTACGGACTAGTCTTGCCCCCTATAGTACGTAAAATCGGACCAGTCCCCTATAGTCCGTAAAATTGAGGTTTTACTGTATTTACATTACAGAATAGTAAAGAGCGTGGAACTAAAATACAATTGTTTTTAAGTGTTTTTAATCAATAAATTTTCTCTTTTGGTGTTACATCTGAATTAAAGCCTTAAAAAGCGATCTATAATACTTGTCTGTTTTATTGTCCTCGAGGTGTATAAAAATTTTCAAATTGGCTAGCAACTTCAAAAGGTTGAGCAACTTTGATTTAAATAGTCCTCAATGACAGATGTTTCATTATCGAAAATTTTAATTTAATCTAATTTTAATAAATATAAATTTATATATTTATTTAATCATTAATTTTAATATTAATAGTTAAATAAACATCATAAACGGGGACCCCGGTGCCGTGGGGAGATAAAACTGGGTGCAGCCCACCGAAGAGATGAAACCGAGCCCCAAGGTCCAGGGCCCATTGGGGGTGGGCCCCCACCCGACGGGGGCCTCTTGATCCTTGGTGGTGCAGCCCCACCTCATGGGGGCCCCCGTGGGGTTTCATATCCTTACAGGCTGTGGGCCCACTGGGAAGATAAAACCCAATGGGTCCGACGGGCCTGGGGCTCACTGAAGGGTGGGGGCCCCACGGGCCCACCCGTGGAGTGGGGCCATCGGGGGCACGGCACCCGTGAGGTGCAACCTCCACGGGCCCCCGTGCAATTACTACACATTTGAACTAATGCTTAAGTAAATAAATTTGCAAGATAAGCTATTATTACACAATATGCTGTGTTATATAAAGTATTATAAGTTAGATTAGATCACAACAGTATATTTCCGCTCATTTATATGAGCGGGGAATTGATCACAACAGTATATTTCCGACGCTCATTTATATGAGCGGGTAATTTCTAGTATTTATTAATTTAAATGATTAACCTTATGTAAATTAAGGATTTCTTTAATAGTACACACCAGCAATGTGAGGCAATTTTATGCTGACTACAATTTGACTATTATCATTGATTCAGTTGCTGTTTTTATTTTTCCTATAGCATTTATTTATTACTGAATAAGAATTTATTATTCTAGTAATTCAATTTACATGACTGTTTTTTGATGGACTTCTTTCTATAATGATACTATGAGAGATTTATTTTAAAACCAGATTCAATGTAAATTTGGCTTTAGCAGCCATTGGGAAACAAAGTGCCTCCCAAAAACTGCTAAAGTCAGAATAAATCAGAAATAATAAAGAATAAATCAGAATAAATAAGAATAATAGCATTAGAGGTGAATTCAATATTTCTGTTTTCCAGTTGAGATAGGCTTATGTTAATAAATATTCCATTTAATATAAATATAAGTAGATATATATATAAATATATAGTAGTATACACTAGATGTATATAAGTAGACCTTGCCCTTGACTTTTATGCTCTGACTTATAACCCTAGTTTGAACCCTGAGGCCATAAGTTAGAACAATCAGAAATGCCCAAAATTTATGAATTACCCACTGCAATATTTATTATTATACTCCACTTTAACATAATAAACTTAATGAATAGAAACATATAAACCAGACACAAAAAGGATACTTTCTGTATATCAGACAATTTGATTATTCATGGATTCAAACTTGTGAATTGCACTGACCAATGCTAGAATTTACTGATTATGATCATTTGTATTTATGCAATAATGTAATTAACTATAAATCAACAACTACCTATAAATATCTTTTGTTTAAAAATAAATCCCAAACAGCTCTTGTAGAAGATATAGTTTTTCAGAATAAAATATATATATTATTATAATGCTTTTGGCATTTTAAGCCTTTTTTAGTAATTTTAATTAAAGTGAAGAATTTATTTTAAGTCATCCATTTATCAAAAAAGCAAAGAAAGCATAGAATTTAATGATTGTGTATTTGATTTGTAATGGCCAATTTTATTGTTACATTAAATAATGTACAGGTTGAACACTGATTTTCTTTGGTTTCAGTGTTGCTGAATTTAGCCATTTTTTCAGACCAACAGAAGTCAAGTAATAATAATTCATCAATACCTCTTTGACCCACAAATTATATCCCTCCCATGTCTTTAAAGCATTATGAATTGCTAGAAACTTAATCAATATATTAAAATTCAATTAAGACACAAAATGTCACAGAACCAATAGAATTACTAATTATTGACATTGTTCGTTATACCCAAGAATGTAAAAAACATGCATGTGCTTAGGAATGATTTTGTGCATATTTAATAAAGTATTTATAAAAATATTTTATTAGCTCAAATATAAGAAAAAAAAACATAATGGGGCACAATAGCAATTGAAATAGTGATGTAGAACTATGTCAACTGTCATCATTTTATGGCACTATCTCATTAATTCTACATCATTGAAATATTCTGCGAAGGACAATGATGTAGTTCTGAACTTATTTTACCTACATTGGGGCCATAAGTAAATAGAGAGAAATGATGAATTCTATGTTCTCAAAAGAAGGAGGGGATGAGATTTATGTGAATAGAGGTGGTAACTGGCATTTCTTATTGCCAGTTATCACCTCCATTGTGCATATGTTTCCATATTTGTCTACAGCAGCAAATCATCTATCATATTTGTAAACTTTCATTAGTGTGTTGGGCCATAGTGCTGGCTCATTCTTCTCGTGTATGGCGACACCACTTGCTCTCATATCTTTACATTTCTACTGGTTTATCCATTTGAAACTTTCAATGTTCACTCTTCAACTTTTATTGGTTCTTACAGTAACAGCATTTTGAATTTGAAAAAAATTTTGCAGCCCTTTGAAAAAAATAAAGAAATTTATCCTAAACTTCTAATGTTACTGTATCGAAGGCTTAAGGGATGAAGGGTTGAAACTTGTTTTGTTATAAATTGGACTCTATATGCTATATAATGACATATTATTTATTATTCTGTGATTATTAGTTTCAAAAATATAAATATTCAAAGTATGATATATTTTCATTGCATTTGTGCTCCCGTGGTTGCCCCCTATCCAATGTGGAGAATGACATAGTTCTACATTCATCAAAAATTATAAAAAGTACAAGTCAACATATATTAATAATTCTAAAATAAAAGTAATTTATACTACTATGTTTGTTACCAGAAATCTGTCATTCATCCTGTTTACATTTCTAGCACAATTAAATGCTGTCTAGATTTATGAATTATGATGCATTTTTTGTTGAACAATTTCAGTTTATTACATAGGTATTTTAAACTGTATTTGATATTTATAAAAACAATTTTATTTCTTTTTTAAGCAAATTATAGTTCAAAGAAAATATCACACACATTTATAATTCATAATTTATAAACAGCAAGAAATTGCTATTGTTTATATAGTAATACAACAGTAGTATACTAAGTAGTAGTATACAACAAATAATTTCACTTTTAGTAGAGACAACTGCATTATTAAAAAAAAAAAAATGCAGTAAAATGACAAATTGAAAAGTCAGGATAATGAACTGTAGTTCAGTCGAATGGGGTGGACTGACTGCATTTCTGTTCAGCCCATAGCTGCAAAACTTTTTGTGCGTGTTGGTTTTGGTTTTACTTTTATATTTATAGATCACTATTTGAATAATACTTCTTTGGAAATTTAAAATTTTGGGGAATTTTCTACAAAAATTTCTCTTATATTTACTAGCAGATAAAACACTTTAATAATAATCAAGAATGAAATATAATGTGAATTATTTTTTCTTAATTTTCTTTTCTAAAGCTTGAGAGGAAAATTATATAAGGGAGAATATTTAGCAACTAAATATACAAATTTCTTAGAGAATTTGTAAAATTGTACAAAACTTTAAAAAAAAAAAAATCCAAAATTTAAGTTTTGTGCTAATAATCATTTAAAAATATTGTTTTTAAAAAACTTTATTAAAGAATTCTGTATTAGAATCTTAATGACCTATATTTTGGTATTTAGAACTAAACTGTTAAAAGTGTTAGAGTTGAGGATGGCTGCATAGTAGACGAAAACATTTCTCTAGAAATAAAAAGTTTATTTAATAAATTGTTTTTGGGACTGCTTAATAGTGCTGTAATTAGAAGTTTTAAAATTGTACATTCTAATAAATTTGTGTGATATAATTTAAGATCAGATATACAATTATTTCTATATTTAAATGCTATAATAAAAACAAATATAGTAAGAATAAGGGATTATTGTATATACATATTGCAAAATTTGAATTTTTAATTTGATTCAAATTTTAATTGCAAAATATCTAAACATAATTTGATATTTAGATAATAAATGAATTTGAGATATTATAAAGTTTTCAGATATTGCATCCAAGATACATTATCTATATTTAATACTATATTGTATTTTATATATTTTGCAACATTATAAACAATCATGACAAAATTATTTGATATTTTCTTTAAATACTGATTTTACTAACTTTTACTATTATACTGCTAAAACCCTAACAAATTAAATTAAAAATTCACAGCACTTCTAGCAGTAAAGTATCAAATTAAATTTATTAGTTAAAATACACGCAAACGTTTTCGATGTGCTTCATTTTCACACAACTCTTGGTTGTGGAAATTTCAAGTGCACTCTCATAATTTTTTCCAAATTAAAAGAGATGCCTGATTATTAATGTTCAGAAAATTGATGTTCAACTTATATTAATTTTGTTCAATAAAATGATATTGATATTATCAAATTATCTTTTCAATTTTTGAATGTCATTATAACAAAGCATTCTATTTCATTTAATTTTGTAAGATAAAATCATTTAGTTATTCCCTTTTGATAACAGCAGATGGTTTATCAAAATTTCCAGCATATGAAAGAGTTACATTGAAGCATCGTAAGTGTAGACTATTAATTTTTAAATGTATTGTGTAATAATTCTATTTTATAAAAAAATATTTTATTTTAATTTCAAGCTGGATTTACAAGACCTGTTGTTTTATTTGGACCACTTGCTGATGTTGCAAGAGATAAATTACTTAAAGATTATCCAGATCAATATGCATCTCCACGTAAGATATAACTTTTTAAAATATATTTTTGTTATCAAATTTTTTATTATTTTGAAAAATATGAAAAATATAATTTATTTTTAGAATTAGATAGTCAATTAGATGATATTCCCAAAAGTCAAAAATCTTCTGGTATCATTCGTCTTAGTGCCATAAAAGAGATAATACAAAAAGTAAGAATCAAAATATATATGAAAGATTTTTAAATGTATTTTTATAATTTCATTTACTTCTTTTAATTTATTATTTTAGGGAAAACATGCAGTACTTGATATTACACCAAATGCTGTTGATCGCCTCAATTATGCTCAATTCTATCCTATTGTAATTTTCATGCATGCAGAAAATAAACATACGGTGAAAGAATTGCGCTCTAGATTAGCAAAATCAAGTCATAAAAGTTCTAAAAAGTTATATGATCATGCTGTGAAATTAGAAAAATTGTGGTCACATATTTTTACAGGTGAATTTTGATAAAATTACTGCAAATTTTTTTAGTTAATATTTTTTTTTGTTATTTCAATATTATATATTTTTTAGCTGTTATTACACTAACTGGTGCAGATATGTGGTATAAAAAGTTGCGTGATACAATAGACAAACAACAACAACAAGCAATATGGGTTTCAGAATCTAAAGTAATTTTTTATTCTTAAATTTTAATTAATTTAATTTATTTTAAATTAACTATCTCTACTGATCTTTTAAAGCCTCAAGAAGCCATTTCTGATGATTTTCTATTTCCAATGACTTCACGACTTAGTTATGCATCTTCTCCTGAAAGTGATTTAGATTTGACAAATGACACAAGACCAATGAGTTTGCAAGCACGTAGTACTTCTCCACCAGGAGCAGAACGTCATATGGTGAAAGCTTCTAGTGATCCAAGTATTGCAACACAAGAAGATATGGGTGGTTTACCTGGATATAGTCAGTTACCTCCTTATTCAGCATTATCAAGAACAAGACAGGTATTTAATTCTATTTAATTTTATTATGATAACATATAAATCTATTAAATCATTCAATCAGTTTCATGTTAGGTTCATTTTCATCTTTAATTATTCTCATCTGCTCTTTCCATTAGCTCCCATTTCATCACTTCTATTTCAAGGTAGGTATGACCATCATGTCATTACCATCATCAGAATTTTTTGTAATTAAATATAACGCTTTAGTTTCTGTTCTCATTTATTCTCATATTGACATTTTCTTTGCCTATTTGCATTAATATTACTCTAACTGTATAAATTTTTTCATAATTTTCCATTAAATTATTATTTTTCCATTAAAACTACAAAGCAATTATTTTTATTATTCTATTATTTGGCTTTGCAAATTTCATTATAACAATAAATATTAATTAAAACAATTTTGTTCTAATACAGGGTGTTCCAAAAGTCGCCATCTATTTTGAGAAATAATGAGAATTTTAGAAATACTTCTTGTGTTTTATAAATTTTATATTGAACAAAATTATGTATGTTTAAAGAAATACATGAAATCAAATAGCCCAAAGTTTAAATATTAGATGCTATTTGCAAACTATCATTGTCTGTACTGATCTGGAAGAAATCAACTGTTTTGAAAAAAAATCACACTTTCAAGCACTCTAATTGAAAATAATTAGAATATATTATCTGAGTTGAGCTAAGTCTGTCTGCCCAGGTTTGCCATGAGGGCTCATGGCTATGTAGATAAACTGCCTGGAAGTGCTAGTATTGGCCTTGTCCAATAAGTTTCCAAAATGATCCATAAGCTTCCCGAAATGAAATTTTCAAGTTTCCATAAGCTTCCCAAAATGAAATTCTGCCAGATGCCACCATAGTTTAACTGGTGGCATCTGGCAGAACAATATTTAAATTTTAAAACAAAAATACAAGAGTATGACATTGACAAAAATATAAAACCAACAGCCTACCATACAATAATATGATATTAAAATTACTAGGTGTTGGGGTGCTATCCCAAAGATCCTGGTTTGATTCTAGTGTAATGACAAAATTTTATTTTAAGAAAATTCATTTAAAAATTATAGTCTAACTATTAAGTACTAGATGGCTCACCTTAGTTTAAATTAAAAAATTAATTAATTATTAACTCAGCAGATGGTGGCACTTGATTAGAAAATTAATTGTTAAAATTACAGTTTAATTTGGAATTATTATGATAGGGGTTAATTTGGCTAGAAATATTTAGATCAGGGCTGTCCAATTATAATGAAACTGAGGGCCTTAGCCGTCTTTACTAGAGATATGGAGGGCCGCAGTTACAAAAAAGGGGGAGGGGCTTTGGTATTGTACGTCTAATTGTCTCAACAAATGGAATGTAAATATAATGCTTTTTGGAAACTAATTTTATTTCCAAATTAACAAATCTTATTAGAAAATTATATTTACCAGATTGAATCAAAAAAACACGTTAACAAAAAGTTATAAAATATAAACAGCTAAAAAAAATATAAAAATAATATGTATGTACCTATTTAATGTGATAAATGAGGGCAGGCAGCAGCATTTACAAGGGCTGGATATTTACATCCATTCCTGTTGTAACTATCTGCAGAATATGTAAAAGAAGAATCTCCAAGGCAGGCTCTGAATCGATTCTTAACTATTTTCATGTTGGAAAGTGCATTTTCACACAAATAAATAGCCTACTACCAAGCGTTGATATTACTTTCCAACCAAAATCACAAAAGTTAGGAAAAAGTTCCTTAAACAAAGCAGTTTACCCATGTGATTTGTTATGAAAAAGTTATTTTCCCACTGCTATTAATATACTCGATTTTCATTTTGTATTTTACATTTTTTTCTCACTCATTTCACAAGTATAACGAACCCATGGTAAAATAAAAATAAACAATAAAATTAAAATAGAATCTCACAACACCAGTCACACAATCACTGAAATGGTAAGTCTTAGAAACCACAAAATAACAGAATAGAAAACTAAAATACAGTCGCAATTCAAAACTTTAAACTGAAATAGTTAAAACTAAAATTGACGTGATTCAAAGTCTTATAAAAATGTGATGTCATTGATAGCTTGTTGATCATTAAAATAAACATAATAATTAAGAGAAAATTAATTAATTGAGTTAATATAATTCAATTTTAGGATTATTTTTATTGATTAATTAATTGAGTTAATATAATTCAATTTTAGGATTCTTTTTATTACCTCTTAAAAAAAGTAATAAATAAAAGCAAAAAAAAAATATTAAAAAGTAAATTTATATCACAAATCGTGAAAGCCTCACGGGCCGCACAAAATGGCTTGGCGGGCCACCTTTTGGACAGCCCTGATTTAGACACTTTCAAGCATTTCAAGAGTGATTTTTTTAACTGCTTCCATAAGTAATTATGAAACAATTCACTTAAAAATAAGGAGCAAAAACCAGTATATGCTATCCACACAATAAAAATAAAAAGACATTATTAAGCTCAATAGCAGAGAACAGATTTTAATAACATATTGTACATAAAGAAATAATTGTTATTTCTTTATGTACAATATGTTGTTAAAATCTAATAAAAAAAATTTTTAAAAGGGTTTTTATATATTTTGGCTGAATTTTCAGGATATCAAATCAAAATAATTACAATATTTAATTATTGTCTGGGAAGAATATCAATCTAAAATTCATTTATTTACTTTTATCTAAATATGCAATTTTTTACAATAAAAAGTCTTTTGATATTACCAGGCATGTTTTCAAAATTCAGAACATTTATATAAAATAGAAAATTTTGAATTATAGAATACCCAACAATAGATCTGTTTAAATTTCTGAATTTAAGAACAAATGAAAGCTATAAAACAAACCAAATATTTTTTTGTGTTTGTTCTAAAAATTTTTGATTAAAATATTTCATTGCCTAAATTGTGCTGTTGTTGTAATATATATATATATATTTTAGAAAGAATTTTTGTAATTGAAATTTTATCAAGAAAATTTCTTTTTTATCTTTTGAGAAACTTGTTTTCTATTGTCCATCATCATTAAAAAAATTTCCTTGAATCTAATTTTTGATGAGTTTTGCTACCCAGAAGAAAATGTTTTCCTTCAGATAATTTGATTGCAAAAGTACTAGAAAATAACATTCATATCAAATTCTTAAAGAAAGATGATCTACAGTCTAGAAGAAATATTCTAATGAATAAATGGATAACATCCATAAAAAATCATTTCAAACCAAGTATGTAGAAGCAAAAAGAAATAAACATCAATGGGCATCAGTGGCCAAAAATTATTACCAAAAATTCTCTAATTCAACTTTTCTGCTTGCATAGACATACATAAATCACATTGCTTTTGTATATACATCTTAGTGTCACCATTAATCAGTAAGCAAAGCCTTATTACTGTATCTTGTCGTAATTCTGTCATATCCAGTTAAGAGAAATACTATTACTGATGAAAATTCCAACGTAAAAAAAGAAGGCAAGGAAAGATTTGTTTAACTGTTTTAAGTCTAATAGAAACTTAATTTATGAAAATATTAAAACAGAAATCAAACAAATCAAGAATTAAAAAAATCCTCGACTTATGACAGAGACATTGGAATGGAACCCTGTTATAAGTTGTTACTTACATCAGAATTGACTTATGATGGAGATATTGGAATGGAACCCTGTCATAAGTTGAGGACTACCTGTAGTTCTGTTTACCCAAACACTTAATGAATTACAAGAAATGTTAATAGACTTCAACAAAGAAATGAGAAAATAGGACTACAATTGAAAATAAGAAGATAAAGGTGATGTTCAACATAGAATTAAAGTCACAATCAGTAATAATAGAAGATTGAACAGTTGAAAGAGTCAAAGAATGCAAATACTTAAAACAAATAATCACAATGTAAGATGAACAAATCAGAAAAATTCAACAATGAATGCAATTGGAATGCATTTGACTGATATAGTCACTTCCTAAGGGCTAACAGAATACTCATGTCTCAAAAGAAAATTTTTTAATACAAGTAGTTCTTGGTTTTTGTTCTTGGGTTTCCAAGTTTCTTTTCAGATATGAAGTGTTAAAAAATTGAAAATGGGGTTATTAAATGCAATAAATAAATTCTAAACATTCATAAAAAATCATTTCAAATCAAGTATGTAGCTATACAATACAGAATAACTGGGTTTGTGGTAAAAACTCCATTGTCTGCTATGAAATCAAAAAAACCAAATTGATGGCTGAGAAGCAAAAGTATTGCATCCTCTGGTTTTATCAGCAAGGTTAGGTTCAGCATATCATACAAATAACTTCCATTCCAAAATTGTGCCTAAGGTTCATCTATATTAAATCTCAATAATATTGAAGAATAAAAATTCTTTAACATTTAAATGATAATTTTTCATTATTATAATTTGGTTGATTTTAAAGGCTATGTTTTTATTTCTTTAGATAAATAATCATGGTATAATCATAAACTATTAATTTTGTTGGCCTTTACTTAATTTTATTGTTGTCAAATTGCATTGCTGAGAATGGAATCCCTGATTTTAACATTATATCTATGGAAATCGATTCTTGGTTTACTAATTCTTACTTTAGGGTTCATTTGAAGAATGAATTAGATCAGCATTTCCCAAACTTTTCCTATGATGGAACACTTCACAAATCCTGAAATTTTTATGGAACACCTTGATTATTTTATAGTGTAGGTTGATGTTAATAATAAATTAGGCAAGTAAGTATAAGAGTTAAGAATATTTATCATTAAATTATAATTAAAACATATGAAAATTGTAAAATAAACTAGCGACTTCAGTTTCAACTTGGTACAGCATTTAAAATCATGTGGCTTATATAAATTTTCATAATTTTGTACGGAACACTTATTAACCTTCTGTGGAACATTGGTGCACTGGTGTTCTGCAGAACATAGTTTGGGAAATGCTGAATTAGATTATAAAATCAAGAACTACCAGTGTATGCATGCTTACCAATAATGATGTATAAAATTGTAAAACATGGAATTTTATAAAGAAAATGGAACAGAAATTAGCAACATCCAAAGAAACATGGAGATTATGCTAAGATTCACCATTTTAGACTGCAAGACCTGCATAAGAGAATAAACCAAATCAGAAGACATAATGGTAACATTTATAAACAATTGTAAATGACATTTGAGAAAATCACATAACAAGATATAATGATAAGCAGGTCATTGTGTGAAACTTTACTTAAGTCAAAACATACATATGTCACAATATATACCCTAAATAATACTAAAATAGTATCCTATACTGTGTCACAAAGATATAACATTAAAAATATTTATATTAAAAAATAAGCACATAAGTTGCATGATAAACTAGTGGCTTACTATCTTGGGGATCTAGATTCAAATTTGAATCTAACACCAGTTTTTCAGGATGGGTCTGGGTCCAGCTCATTAACTAAAACTAAGCCCATAAAATATATGCACATATGATAAATGATGAAATAAAGAGAAAAATGCTTGTATTCTATGTTATACCTTTAATTGCTATGTTTAATATATTTTTAATTAGAGAATCTCTGCATAAGTACAGATCTATGTATTTCAGATTTGCCCAAGTCAGGGATTGCCTGTATATCTAGCAGTGATGTAGATACAAATGTTGAAAATGATGATGACTATTTGCCAGAAAACTATCTTGATAAAGAAGTATATTTGTTATAAGTGAAAATTTTTTTTAAATTTTCCAAGCCTCATTTTTAATGAATTTGGAAGAGACTGACAATAGCAAATATGTTTCTCATAGACTTAAAATAAGAATTTCTTAAATTGGAAAGTTACAAAAGTTGTTTTTTAAACTATAAATATTATCTGAATTCTGATTTGATATCTTGAAAATTTAGCTTTAAATGTGGCACAAATTATCATTTTTCTTAAAAATGAATATTAAACAAGATAAGTGTAAGATACAGTTATCTCGGTCATCAATATAAATACACTATTTTTTAATATAAAATTAATATGAAAACTATTTGAGAACAGAAATTGATAAAATTTTTTCTGTAATTAAAATTTTTTTTTTTTTTTCTTTTTTTAAGGAACCACCTTCATCCATAAATCATCTCAGTCAAGAATTAATCAACCATGACATGTTAACTCCCCAAAAGCATCTAGGTTTGTTGTAATTGATTAAATTTTAAAATCTATCATTTATTTTTTAAAGAAATTAAATATAATTTTTTTAGATGAAACCAGTAGAGATCCATATTATGGTTCTACTCTTCAATCTAGCATTGATCCATATCCCACATTATCAAGAGAAAGATCACATAGAAATAATGATGGACCTGGTATGTTTCAATTACAAATATATAATAATTTATTAAAACTGAATAAGAAAATTATTTAAAAAACAGATCTAACAATAATAAACTCATGATGATGATGATAAATATCAAAATATTTAATCAAAACAGTTAATAATAATCCAATACAGAATGGGAAACTTGCATAGAATATAAAAGCTTGATTAAAAGTAACTACAGATAGTCCTCGGCTTACAAAGACTTGCACTTACGACAGCCAGAAATTATTACTAAAAATTTTCTAATTCAACTTTGACGCTTGCATATGCATACATGTGCCACATTGCTTTTGTATACACATCACAGATTTGCCATTAGTTGGCAAGCAAAGCCTTATTACTGTATTTCGTTGTAAATCTGTCATATCCAGTAAGAGAAATAATACTCTAATGAAAATTCCTATATAAAAAAAGAAGGCAAGGAAAGCTTTGTTTAATCATTTTAAGTTATTTAAATGGTTATTATTTTAATTCCATTTATTTAATAAAAACTTAAATTATGAAAATATTAAAACAGAAATCAAACAAATCAAGAATTAAAAAAGTCCTTGACTTACGATGGAGACGTTGGAACGGAACCCCATTGTAAATCGAGGACTACGTGTATTTCAAAAATAAATTCAATATTTCAGATATAATAAATGCTTCAAAATAACTGTAATAATAAAATTATATGATTATTTGATTAGTATTTTGTTTTTTTAATTGATTTTAATTGGTTTTGATTTTATTAGTTTTATTTTTATAATATATGAAGAAAGTTTTAATAAATTAGGTCTGATAACTTACCTTGCATTAATTTTTGTAATGGTTACAATCTTTTTTAAAAAATAATAAAAAAATATAATGGCCATACCTATGCACATAATTTGATTGTTGTATACAATTGATGTCTGCTGTCTATTCCATTCATATTGTGGGATTGAAGGTATTTATTTTTGATATGATTTAATTGCTGAGCAGACAGTTAAGTCAGATTTCTGACATCAGGTGTGATAATTTACTACACTTACACTAACTCATATTTTGGATTTGATTGGTTGTGTCAGTTTAATGATTCAAGGGCCTTATAGACCAAACTGTGCTAGACAATGTGTAAAAATAAATATTTAATTAAAACAAATAAAAAATAATAGAAAAAGGTAAAAGTGGCTTAAATAGTCATGCATTCAAAAGAAACAAAAAGATGAAAATGTGAAACATAATTAAAATTAAAAATACACAAGAAAAAATAAAATATAGAACTGTATAAAAACATTATACAGTATATATAAATAACAAGTAGAAAAATAAACTATATAAGATTAATGACACAGATGTCAGTCAAAAAGACAAATAAACTGCAGTGAGTGTTCCATTGTAAAATATGGAAACCAGATTTAAAACCAATCAACTGCTAGTTGCTGATTTAATCAGCAGTCATATGCACACTCAGTTGCTCTCGCCAATTAGATCAGCCCATATTTATATAGCTGTATTGAGTATATTAGCCTATATAATTGCTTATTTTTTTTACACATCATTATATTTGAATATGTAGACCAACAGATACACTCCTTAGAAAAAATTTAGGACCTTCCTGTTTTGGCTACGTAATTTTTTGAGAGCTATATTGCCTCGGGCCATTGGGTGAAGGTGGCATTTTCAAGGAAAGATTGAGGGCCAACTATCCATTTAAATTGTCTGATACATTCCCCTATATGCCATAGATATCATTGCAGTTCTGGTGAACCACTGCAGGAGCTAGAAATCTGAGAATTTTTTTGGCTCTGTTTATAAATGTATCAGATGATATTTTTATATATTCATTCATTGTATTCTAAGTTTTATCAATATGTTTTAATAAATTTTTACAAGAAAATAAACAGTGATTTTTTTGGCCCCATATTAAGTGTATTCAGATAGATTGGACAAAAATATTATGAAACTACATATTCTAAGGATTCTAATGATATAACATTAAATGGTGATTATGTTATGACAGTATTCAGGAATAACATATATAGACCGTTTTTCATTAAATCCACAGCAAAGGAACCTTGGAACTACAAAATGGCAGCTTTTATGACTTTGTTATAAAGAATAACCACACATTGTAGCAATCAAGATACAGCCAATGAAGAACTTGAATGGGTTCTCCATCAAAGAGAATTGCATGGTTATAATAGGAACACCATTCTCAAGCTATGAGAAAATGTCACATGTAAAGTTGCCAGATACATTGCAAACGACAACAGCAACATATGTGATACAAATGAAAAATTATACCCTGTAGAAAATAACTGGATTTTTATCAAGTTTAAAAGAAACTTAGAGAAGATAACAAATAATAAAATAGTGTATAATAGGAGGAATACAGTGTTTAATCTATTACGGAATGACAAAGATCTTAAGAAGTGTAATGAATCCCCCAGTGTTTATGAAATACCTTTTAAGAATTTAGATACACAAAGAGATGAGGTGTATGTTGGTTACACTTCCTGTTCTCTGCATAAAAGAGTGTTAGAACACGAAAGAGATGTTGAGGGAAAGCAAGAGGCCATCCCTATCACAGAGAATTGTGAATTTTGACACAGAAATAAACTGGGATGATGTCAAGATAATTAAAAAAGTAAATAACCTGCTGAAAGGTAAAGTTGCGGAAGCCATCTGCATAGTAAATAAGAAATTAAATGGTTATAATGTAATTAGCACAGTGGAGCCTAATATGATTAGCCAGGCTTGGATTTGATGCTATAAAATCCAAAATCAGCAGTCAGATATCCTTCAACACCATGGTGGTAGCTTCAATCCTTACCAACATTATCATCTACCACATAAATTTTTATATTTAAGTTTAATATTAATATCGAATTATTTATTTTTGTATTATTTTAAATGTTAAATTTCAATGTTTATGTTACTATGGTAACTTTCATAAAATTATATTATTTTAAATATATCCTTTCATTCATTATTCAATTTATTGTATTTTGTTTTGGAATATATAGCTGATGAGGGCATGTAACTTAGCCGAAAGCACTTTGAATAAACCAAATAAATATTTTTGGTATGTAGTTGTACTGTCTGACCAACTTAGCTGCGACCATCGACGCAAGTACGCGTCCGCTAACTGGACGAGTCCAGTGACAAAATAGGGATGACCGCTTCGCTCATGGATGTTTTCAAACGCAAGATAACTGAAGTTGAATGGAAGTTTATTGTAATGTCAAATGCTGAAAATGATTAGTTTCAACGTTGGAAATAGTATATTTAACAGAACTTAATATAATATTAATTCAATAATTCCCACCCGTCGTCATACCAACTGCGACTCTCCCTTTCGCATTTGGACTCATCCATCTTAGCTAGAAACGGCTTTTGTGGACAGACAATAGTGTGATTTTATATACCTTCAATAATCTCCCTGCTGTAATGATATTGAGTCTGTAAGAAGCAGTGTATTTGAACCTTATAGTATAGTGAATACTTTTGCAGAACCATAAATGAGATAAAAACTAAAATATAAATTAAACATTGTTAATCAGCATAGCATATATTATATATGTTACCATGAGTTAATGGAGTAGCATTATACAGTTCATAATATAAATAAATCATATATGTATTTTTGTTTTTAAATATAATTATACAAAGGAGAGTATTCATGGGATTATTATATTTCAAACTTGATTTTCTAAAGCCCAAATCCATGTTGTTAGGCTATTTCTATAGCTTCTGTCATTTTGACTTTTTGGACATTCTGGACAGTCTTTAAAATTTTGGTATTACTCCAATCAATACTTAATGATATTTCATAGAACCAGTTTGCTTATGCCATTGCCATATTTCCACTCTTTATATCACAGTATTTCCTGTTGTACTTCCTATATAGCAGGGGTGGCCAAATTTCCATGTCATTATGAGCCACCTAGGAGAATCTCAAATATTCGAGAGCTGCATTTTCTTTCTGGATCAATGAGAATAGTATCAGTTTTTCACGTAATCTTAATAATGATATTCAAAAATTGTTTATTTCAGATGCATTTATTTTGTATAGATACATGCTACTTTTTACAATAGATAAAAAAATAATATATCTGTAATTTGTTTTGTTAAAATAAGTATTTGGATTAAAAAATAATATATCTGTAATTTGTTTAACTTAAATAAGTATTTGCTTTCATATTTTTACTATTGACTTTTGTGATATGGAGCCACATTGAAGGTACCAAAGAGCCGCATGTGGCTCGCAAGCCGCAGTTTGGACACCCCTGCTATATAGATTTCATCTGATCCTATAACTGTATTCTTAACTGGTATTATGTACACTTCTGAGAGGAGTCCTTTTGTAATCTGTTTTAACATTCTTAAGGGTATCATAGATTGTACTGGATCTTCTGTATGGAAGGTACACATTGGCCTTCTTTTTTTGAGTGATCATTTTATAATGTCTAAAAATGGCTCATAAACTATAGACCTTAATATTCATCTTTGTGGCTTTCTTACTGTGTGTCTGTTTAGTCTGGTACTTTGGTTATTTAGTATCATGTCACACACAGTCATAGTAGCATGCAGTCTCTGCATGTACTTTAAGATGCTGTTTACAAAGGCTGGATGTACTCATGCATTCAGGTAGGATTAATTATTGTAGTATACTTTTCTTGTTTAATCTCTACTGAATTGCAGTGGGTAGAAATTCTTAGGAGAGCCTTAATTGCTGCTTTCTTGTATATTAAAGGATGTGTAGACTAAGCAGAAATGAATATTGGCAAATATGTATTTTTTCTGAAGACAGACAGGTTATATCTCTCATTGTTCTTTATGATTTTATACCTAGTTACTGCACTTTTTTAATAGTATAATGATATTGTTAAACCAAGAACTCTGAAAAGACTTATATAGCTTTATTCACCAGATTCTTATCTTTCAGGATAATGAACACATTATTGACATTCCTTGAGAAAAACTTAGTTGATTGTAGCAACTGTGGAAGCACTTTATTTTCTTTGAATCTTATTAACCAATTTGCCATTATTCTTATCATCAGTCCTACTACCTGGCACTCTGATAGTTTGTTTGTAATATTTTCCATCAAATTGAAAATATGAATTATATGCAATTAGATATAAATAAAAAAATGTGTGTTCAATATTTTTAAAAACGCTATCCAATGATACCAAAATTGACCCCCTCCACACCTCTTGGGTTTATCACAATATTGTTTAATGTTTTTATTATGATAGCCGAGCACCTAAATGAATCGCTTTGTTTACATTTCGATCCCGACCGCCATGTTTTCTCCAAACTCTCTCTTATTGGTTGCCGGATTTCGTCTTCCGTAGCAGTCAAAGTGTACTTAAATATATTCATTTAAAAAAGAGATGATAAAATATATGCATATAATTTGATAAATTTCCTTTCAAAAAAAGAAAACAAAGAGGTTTACTCTTACAAGGAAATTAACTTGTTT